>JAMQGT020011597.1:0-277737 GCA_024447675.2 Pterophyllum scalare | reverse complement strand
GTATTCAATGAGAATATTTCATTCATTCAGATCTAGGATGTGTTATTTGAGTGTTCCCTTTATTTTTTTGAGCAGTGTATATATATCCTCACCACCACAATCACCACAATGCAAGCTAGCTAGGCTTTGATTAGAAATTAGCATTAGCCAAGCTATCTGCCTGTTAATAACTTTGATTATTCACCACAATCTGTTGTATGAACAGTGATCAACTTCTTCTAGGTTTTTATGTCAAACTGCGTATGCAACCACTTCACTCTCTCAGGACATCCACATAATGTGATTTCAGTGGCCAACAGCCGCACTGAAGCATTTAAATAAACGTTTGACTGACTGCTCAGAAGTTTGGTTTCTCTTGACTTGCAGTGCAAGCAAAGCAAACCAGCAGATCCAGAATTTAGTTCAGCAACGCACCCCATTCAAAATAAGAGGCAAGGGTGTTGAAGCCTCAAAAGCACCCATGTAAGTTCTGCCTAAGAACTGAAACTAGCAATTTAGACCATAAGCTCATTAGAAAATTAACAGAGGTCACAGAGTAAGCAAAGGGTGATATTCCTGTAGATTTTTATACAATCTGACTTCTTCCGGTGAGCTCATGAGTCACCCTGTTTGCTATTAAAAAGAATTCCCATTTAAAATTTTTTTGCTTTGTTAACTTTTGAGACCAGAAGTTCAATTTTTTATATAAAGCCATGCTAATACCAGTTTACACACACTGGAATATCTTATTTGGTAATATACTGCAGCTATTGTTTGTGTGTTATACAGGCCAAAATTCAGCATCATCATGCTGAAGTTAATGAACCCGACTGGCTTTGGGAGGGATACGGAACATCATACTCAATATATCAGTCACTCACACATCCTGCTGTTTCTCTCGGTTTTGACACACTCATAATAACATGCACAAACAGTGACTTGGAAAAAATGAAGCAATTACCCATTACAAATTTCTCACTGAAAAAGTAATACCTCAGGTTGTTGTTGTTGTTGCCAGTTTCAGTGCTTCTGTTATTATTGTGAGGGGCTCCAGCCCCCCACCCCCACCCCCATTCCCCAATCCATCCAGGAAGATGAATGGATGGATGCATGGATGGATAGGTGGATGATCTCATGCTTTTTTTATTAACATTTAAGCCATTACTTACATTACATATGAGTGCTACAGATTAATCATCTTTTGGACATTTAATAATGATGATGAGACATCACTGTGATGGCTTACAGGTACATATGATAATTAGTTGTACAGGTTCTAAAAATAGCCACAGCCGTGCATAACAGACCCATGTTAGTCAATCTTACATTCATTTATGGATAATTGTTGCAGTGGAACTTAAGCTTGTGCACATGTACCCATTCCCACAAAGAATGAGAGTCTGATTGAACACAATGAGGCATATCCGCAGCTTTGCAAATCTAATAAAGGATGCATGCTGATATTTCTGTGTGAGTGTGGACACAATGCCACTTGACCAGGCTGCAGAGCTGAAAGGACCATCACTATCACTGTTCAACGTGAGGTACAGTGGTGTTTCCTGTTCTGCAGAATATTTGTATTGTCTTTTGATTAGGGGAAAATGCATTTCTGTAGTTTAAGAAAAGGAAATATATTCTGAATATAGCAGTTATTCATTTAACCAAATAGTAGAGCAATGAGTAGCACATAATGTGAAGAGACAGATTTGTTTTGGGGGATTTTGTCTTCGATTTACCCCACAATAATAATAATAATAATAATAATTAAAAAACTAAATTGTCCCACAGAAATTAACAAACAAAGCCGTGTCCTGGTGTGTAGCCTACCCAGTCTGGACAGGATTGAAATGTCTGTTCGAGTAATGCCTGCATTGGACTTGACACCGGGATTTACCAGGATTCCACACTCTCTACTGTTCTAGTGGAATGTATCTCCCCACACATCCAGCCCCTTTGCCAAGTTAGAACCAGTCTGTCCACTTAATGCAGACACTAAACTAAACCCTCCACCAAACCTGCAGCAAGACAGTGACGCTTAACTCAAAATAGCAAAAAAAACCATGATGTTATTTGGATTCACAACTGTAATTATAATTGCGGGATTTCAAAACTGTAATCCCTAACATTGCTGGAAAATATAATCACAGTTCAAAAACAGCTGCACATGTAGGGAAAGCAATTACATGCATTAAAAAGCTTCACTGATACAATTTTTTTTTACCACTTCTCTTCTAACGTCAATAAAAACAACAATGAATATGCTTAAAACTTACTCTTCTGCAAAATCTGACATACGTGCACATTTCCCTTTTTCCATCACTAGTTTTAATTTAACATTATAAACTAAAACTTTTTCACCTTTTGTGTTCTTGACTTGACAATCTTGTCCTCAAAACTGGATCATTTTTATAAATGAATGCATTATAATTTATCAGTTTAGAGTCACACACACACAGACTCTGCAGAGAGAAACTAGTCTAATGGGGTCTGAGCAAGGGATGCCTAACGAGGAGCTCTAACAGGTGTTTCTCATTAAAGCCAGAAGAAGCAACTCCACTGCAGGAGGGAGAGAGCGAGAGAGGAGGAGAGAGAAGCAATATATCCCCATGTTATTCATTAGTGTCTTATGCTGCTGATATTAATGATTCACTATCCATAATATTTCCCATCCTCACCACATACACACACACACACAAAAAAAAAAAAACAGGCACAGGCTTATAAACACATTATATCACCCAGTGTCTCTCCTTCTTCTCTCATTCGCTCTCTGGCCTTCTGTACTCTTTCAACTGGAGAACCTGCACTCACCGTCCACTTCATTAGGTTCAACTGCTCATTAAAGCAAATTTCTAATCAGCCAATCACATGCCAGCCACTCAGTGCATTTAGGCATGCAACCATGGTCAAGACGACCCACTGAGATTCAAACTGAGCACCAGAATGGGGAAGAAAGGAGATTTAAGTGTTTTTGAACATGACATGGTTGTTGTATTTCAGAAACTGCTGATCTAATAGAATTTTCAAACACAACCTCTACTCTTCAATCTCTACTGTTTACCAGGAATGGTCCAAAAAAGAGAAAATACCCAGCGAGTAGCAGAGGCTACAATTGCATGACCTTACCAAAGTTGGACAATAGAAGATGGGAAAAACTTGCCTGGTCTGATGAGTGTCGATTTCTGCTGTGACATTCAGAAGTTAGGTTCAAAAAGACCATCAAAAACATGACAGCATGGATCCATCCTTCCTTGTATCAATGGTTTAGATGGGTGGTAGTGTAACAGTGTGGAGGATATTTTCTTGGCTCACTTTAAGCCCTTGAGTATGAATTGAGCATAGATTAAATGCCAGCCTCAGTATTACTGCTAACCATCTCCATCCCTTTTTGCCCACAGTGTACCCATCTTCCAATGACTGCTTCCAGCAGGATAAGGCTCCACGTCACATCTTAAACTGGTTTCTTGGATGTTACAGTGAGTTCACTATACTTAAATGGCCTCCACAGTCACCAGAAGTCAATCCAATAGAGCACCTTTGGGATGCGGTAAAATGGGAGCTTCACATCACAAATGTGTAGTTGACAAGGTGATCAAGGTGATTATCAAGGTGATATGGACCAAAATGTCTGAGGAAAGTATCATTTTACCTTCCATCTGCCATTTTTTTTTAAAGATTATGCTGCCTTGTCTCGCTAATGAAATCTTTTAGGACATCAATACTTTTGTTTCATTTTTGCTTAATGTTATTCCCACCATCTGTGATGAGAGAGCACACCTCTTATTTAGTGCAGGACCAGGCCAAATACAGAACAGAGTTGTGCTACTGTGAATCAAAGAAAAGGTGTAACTAAAAGCACATATGGGCGTACACATTTGGCACACAAGCACTCACACACCTACACACACACCTACACACACACACACACACATTTTTAACTTCTGTCTGGCACATGGTTCTTTTCTCCCAAGGCCACACATTTTACATCTAGCCTTTACCCATTCTAATTAACCAGCTGGACCAATCCAGAGAGCTGCTCAGATTAACCCCCAACACTTTAAACCTGCCTTCCTTCCCTGAAACCCCCACATTTCAACTGTATCATCTCCTGTCCCTGACCTAACAGTGGCAGCACTTCGCTGCACATGGATGCCTCCTCTCCATTAACCACTGAACTGGACTGCACCAAAACCCACGTGCAAGCAGGAAGGGGGAGGGGGTGGGGGCTCTCATTAAACACTTTGAGGACCGACAGAATTAATTACAGTGATGTATCGATTTGTCAGCGGGTCCCCGTGGCTCAACCATTGCACTGGGAGACTGCCACTAAACTGGAGGGAAAAGAGACAAATGGAAAGATTAAAAATACTGTCAGCCGCCAGTGCCACCCCTCAGCCTCCTGGCAGTAGAATCTTTTGGTGACACAAATCCCCTGGAAGCACGAGTCCTAGAACACATAATTTCCAGGTCTCAGTAGATTTTAATGGGGTGCATATGAGCCTCAGTGACTTTATTCACCATGGTTAAATAAGAACCAGGAATAAGGAATGCTGAAATCATAATAAAAATAAACCACTGAGGATACTGTCACTTTCTGTGATTGGCATTATTAGATTTTTAGTGGACGCATCTACATTATTGCTTATTGCATTATTGCGCTCACAAGAGTTTCAGAAAACTTGACCTCTGATCTTGAGGTCGAGATTGCCGAGATTCAAACTTGTCCGAGATTTTTAGTAAACGCATCCATGGCATCAATTAGAAAATCTCAGGTCACATCGTTCTCGAATAATCGCGCTCACAAAGCTGAAAGGCTGAGGTATAAAAAGAGAGAGGAAAGATGATGTGGGAAAACAAGTGGAAGCATTAGAAGCCAGCATAAGAAAAAGGAGAAATATGGGAGGGAGGGAGAGAGAGAACTAGAAACCATGGAGATGGGTGGGGAGGAGAAAACAGAGGAGGACAGAATGGGAGTAGTTAGGAAGAAATGGTTGTTCGAGGAGTGATGGAAGTAGTATAAGAGGACAAGGGAAAGGTGGAGAACGTGACAGACGAATGGTGGAAAAGAGGAGTTGAAAATACATTTCCTTATCAAACTGGATAGCGCTTTCCCTCCTTGTGCCACCCCATTTCTTTCATGTCCTCTGTTGACCTTTCCTTAATTTCAGTTCTCTACCTTCTCAACCCCTCTGTTCTTTATATTTTCTCACTTCATCTCCCCCTCTCCTCCTTTCCATTATAAGTTCCACCTTGCTGAACTTTCTGTCCAGGGCATACTGTACTTCCATCTCTGACAATATGGGGTCATTTAACTATAGATGAGGCCCATAACCTTGAAAGTTATATCAAGGCACAACTAAGTTAAAGCTGGGTAGGCTGCAACATGGGAGGACATCACAGGGTCAAATAATAACACTGTCCAAAGAACAGGGATTTGTATTAAGCAAAATTATAACAAGATTTATTATATTCTGCTATTTGCCTGCAAAGTTATCCCATACCTTTGCTACACGTCACCACAATATCCATTCATAGCCCGGGACAGGTAGCCCAGGTAGGCACATACAGCTGTCAGCATAACTTAATAGCTGTGAGGCTTTTTTTATGTTTCCCAATGACAACACGTATTCTCCTTCACCTGTAATGAGGCAGCAAGACTGCAACAGACAACATAGGACTGCATTAGATGGCAAATATGCCTCCAACCTGACAACCACAAAAGGAAAGACGCTGCTCACTCATAGAGCCGTGAGGTACACTGCATACTTGAAGAGGTGAGGAAGGAAAATATCAAAATGAAAGAGTATGCTTCAGTTTGTCTTTCTTTTTGCAGTCTGTCTGGGTCAAGGGTGACCATGGTATTTGAGCATTCTCTGCATCAATACACACAGATACACAGACACAATAGCAGAAGTGGGAGTTAACACAATATAGTCATATTGTTGTCATTCTAATATTATGTGATGCACGAGTGTTTCATAACCACAGTAGCATGTGGTTTACTCTTAATCTATTCATTGATCAACCACATTAAATCCACTGACAGGTGAAGTTAGAAAGCCTGATTATGTCATTTTTAATGCAGTGTAGTGTTGGGAAACTAATGTGGATACTTTAACACAAGATTGCTGAAACCAATCTAGTTTCTTCTAAGGATCACAATGGCCACATTGAGGTTACAGTATGAGGGGTCTCTGCATGGTTTGACGAGCAAAATAGTTATATGAATCATGTGCTTTGGCTTCACAGCACATGTGAGACCGCAATCACTCAACCAGGAAGAATATTTTTTTGGGGGGGGGGTTACATGCAGAAGCATTTTATGCAGCAAACTCGACATCAAAGATGGTGAACATGTGTTGCTGCCAAACTGTCGCCCAGTTCCCAAGTTTATTCTCACAAGGTAGGGCATCTTTATAAAAATTCACCATGCCTACCCATCTATCTTAGGTGAGTCTGATGTAACTCTCCAACACATATTCGTAAGATCAGATAGGAGAGACACCATTTCAGTCACAGATTAAGAAACTAATCTCAGAGGATATTCCTTCAGTTTGACACCTTTAAGGCTTTCAGTACAATCAAGAGGCCTCCTCTAAATGCATAATCCTCTACACCTATAGGAGATTTTGGACTGACGTGTTTCGCAGTGCTCTCCACTACAATCATCAAAACACCAAATGATGGACTATCGTTTGGAGGGTGTTTCTTCCATGCAGCAGAGATCTATACAACCAATGCCAATGTGCAATGGAGCAGTTCTGGTGGTGAGCCAACACCTTAAATATAGCAGTTTCTGATGGTTTTTCCTTTAATCTGTCACCCAACTTATATTACTTTCTGTGACACTAAAGGGCTGCACATACAACTTGGAACAACTCACCCCAGTTTCATCTCATCTCACTTTTAAATATGAGCTCACGCCTCTTTATTAGCTTGTTCAATGACTGTTCAAAAATACATTCAGGGACCACTGGTAATGACACTAGTCCTTTAATTGGCTATTTAACTGCAACATCTTAAGTGGTATGTAAACAGACAAGCATCACCTTAATTTGTTTACATGCCGATGCACTCCTTACAGGCAGTTCTTCAGTGCTAACAACACTGTCTGCTCATGACATGTTGGCAACGGGGCAAGTTTATTTTGTCAATATAACTAATTTATTGTCAGTAGCTTTGTAAAAATTTTAAACACTGAATTCATTTGAAATGATTATGGCCTCCCATATGCCACGCCTTGTTTATTGGATTTTTTTTTTTTCCTGACCGCTTGTCACAGAGACAAAATGCATAACCTGCTTCGCTCAAGTGTGGAATAGAACTGTTGAGCATTCTAAATATTAGATAACACAACTTTGGTTAACCTTTTGATGTATTACACCTATTTTTGGTCAGGGTTACTTTTTCAAACTGTCGCTTCCCTTCCTTTCCAGCCTTCATCCCTGCCTCTTCCCATTCCGAGTTTAGCCTACTACAGAACAATCATCAAAATGTGTCCATGACGGTTTATAAAAAGTGGAGAACGAGTAGGTTAAATAACCCTCTTACATATTACAAGTGTCTTTTCTGCAATTTTACCCATTTCTCAGTTTTTTTGTGGATTTGTCATTTGCATATGAAGCCGTCATCCCTTGTGGCAAAATGAAGGTGACTTATGAGACTTGGTGAACGAGGACATTTCTTCAGGGCATTCTGGGTGAGGAAATTGGAATGGGTTTTATTCAGAAGATAAGCAGGGAGATATCCAGAAGCAGATCAAAATTCTTGCATGGTACAACTCAGTGAAAATCACCCCAAAAAAGAAAACAGAGACAGACAGAGAGGGAGAACTGCATTTGATAAGTAAAGCAGATTTGTCACCAGTTTCAATTGTGACTTGTGTTAGATCTAAAAAAAAATCAAACTTGTATAAGATTTATCAGACGTCACTGTGAAAGCAAACAAAAAACTTGAATTTGCCTTCAAGAATCATATATAAAAAAAGAGTTAGTTTCTTAGTCCAGCATATTGGTTTGTCCATTTTTTTTTGTAATGCACCCAGTGTGAACTCCAGTTCCAGAGAAGGGTCAGTTAATATAGTGGAGTTAAATGTCAACTCCTCCAGTTTCCCTGTCTTTCTGACAGCATCAACAACATCACACACAACTCCAAATCTAACAAAGGTCAGCTCTCTTTTTCGTCTTCCTTCTTGTATGCGTGTGTGTTTGTGCATGTGTGTGTGCGCGCGCGTGTGAGACAGAGTGTGAGTGAAGAAGGGCGAGAGAGAGGAATGAAAGAGGAAAGGAGTGCAGAGATCTCAGAGTTGTTTAAACCCAGCCTAGCAGTTCAATATCCATCAGATTTATGTCTCTGTTATTTTCTTCTCCTAAACAGTAAGTGATAAACTCAGTGAAGGACACAATAACAAAGATCTACCTTTTCACCTCTCTCTCCTTGTCTACCTTTAGGTCTCTCTGTCTTCCTCTCTCTGTCCCTGTGCTATCAATCAGCCTTGTGGTGATTGCTGTTGGATTACAGGGCTTTTGCTGTCTGCTCCCAGCGATTAACGTCAGGACAAATAAAACACCCCTATATCCCTCCATAGTGACTGAAGGAGCAGAGCCACGTGCACAGAAAAACACATTCACATATACACACAACATGCAGTGCACAAATTACCCTGCATCTTAAATGCTATACATGCTATAGCTGCCGTCCATTCAAATGTACATCTTGCAAACACAAAGAAAAATTAAGTAAAAGAAATTAGTTCTGATGGGTTGGACTGCCCACAGCCCACTTCCAAAGATGCTGACTGCCCACCCTCTCTGTTGGAAACACAGAGCTCTGAGGCAGGGAAACCACCCAGCTGCACATAATGAACTCTGGTTCATAACGAATGGTCTGCTTGTCAAAAATCACACGGACAAATGCATAATCCACTCCACTCATGTCTGGAATAGAAGCGTTGAGTGTTCTCAATATTAGATTACACAACTTTGGTTAACTTTTTGTTGTATCAGGGATACTTAAAAATTTATACAGAAATTAGTAATCCAGGCACTGCTTTAAACCACCAGCCATAAAACAACCTCTGGGCTTTGGTCATGCCTTGTCCTCCAGAATGACCAGCTGCTATTCATACAAACTCGCCCATCATATTAAAACCGGCTTTAACATCTATTGACATTCTGCTTCTGAGTTTCAGAATGTATTTGGTAGTGTTATACAGGCGTGATTTTCTGCTATATCTTCCTGTTTGTCCTTGTTTGATCTTCACACAAATATCGGCTGGAGATAAAGTAGTCGATGGTGGGCTGTGAACTCAGCTGAGGACAGTGGCAGTCATGATAGATTGGGACTGGCTGTGGGGAATAATAGAAAACAGCAGAGCTGCAGAAAAACACAAACATACATACTAACAAACACCAATGGAGCATGTACACATTCACCATGGAGACAACAAACCAGTTCCAGTACCCCGTGTTTATCTTCTCCCACTCCTGCACACACATGCAAAAAGATGGCAGCAGCAGGCACTGCCACAGTTCCTTATTCCCTGCCCTACAGACATTATTTATCACCTGCAGGAGTCTCCTCTGTGTGTGTGCATGTGCAGACAGTCTGACCTGATCTAGTGCCACCCTAACCTTATTAAGAAACAAAGTGATGACAACAGAGAAAAATGTTCTTCCCAACCCCTGTAAGTAAAATTGGCACTGCAGCAAACTGTCCCTCAGTGTCTGTCCTTTAACGCACATCTCAGACAGCACACGCACACACTCTGACAAACACACCGTCAAAGGGATCCAAGCAGACTCCTGCTGAGAATAAAGCCAAAGTCACCATTTATCTTGATGTCAGCTCCCCTCCTGTTGCCAGTCACATTGTTTTTGTACCCTTAGGTAATCCATCCACAGGCATGCATCTCACAGCTGCTGTTCAGTATAAGAACTAACCCAAACAAGGTGTAAAGCCATCAAGGACATACAAAAAGAGACAAAACATAAATCAAAACAGCATTTATTCAGTTTTTGACAAGCATTACATTTATATTTCTTTCATATGTTTGCAGGAAAAAAAATTAGACTCGTGAATTAAAGGGCATCCACACCAGCCTTTAAGTATAATGAACACAATTTAAACTGCAGCCACTGTGGGATTTCTCTTGCATGACTGTCACGCTCACACATGTGTGTTAGGGTAGCAAGAGAACACTCTGCTGATCTGTCTTCATCTCCTCCTCCTCCTCCTCCTCTTGTTCACTGGCGTCCCCGCCTCTGCAAGACCAAATCCACCAATCAAAGGCAGAACGTGTTATTTACACAGAACTCAAATACCTGCCTATGATAAAGCAGCAGATGTGATATTCTTTTTGTAACTTTTAGATGCAGACATCAAAAATTATCCCACAGAAACATTTTGGAAAATGTAACAGATGGACGGCTGAAAGTGTAGTTTGTGTGTTAACAGGCATTTGTAATTGCCAATTTTCATTAAATATGAATCCAGTTGGGTCACTTAAAAATCTAAGTTGTTTGATTTTTTTTTCGATTTGTGTGTGAAATTTTGTAATTAGCTAATTAACAAAATGGTACTATAATACAGATGGTGTGGCAACATAAGGGATAACAATAATAAAACAAATATATGAAAACTAAGGCGAAGGAGTAAATATTTTTGATTAAGAAGTTGCTGGCGATACAATGACCAGCACCAACTGTCCCTACACTTTTGTTTTTCTGACTGAGGCATTTAAGAGAAGCATTTCCCGCTCCGTATTCAGCTACAACACCACCAAATTACCATGGGAGTCATAAACAAAAAAGACAATGCTATTGACACCGCCCACCTCTCTAAGGACAAATCACTCTATTGATGTCATCTCAGCCAGCATGTGCAGTGTTCTGGCTTTTATTATAAATTTTTGCACTTTTTTTTAGTGTATTTATCCACTTATTTTCTTGATACTTGATGCGACTTAGACTTAACCCTTTATAATTTCACATGTTCAAATACGTTTTCTCAGGATTAAAATGTTTTGATAAACATTTTGGGACTTTTCTTCTAAGACTGACACCTTAGACAAAATCTGAACTATGTACAGTGGGTACGTAAAGTATTCAGACCCCTTTAAATGTTTCACTCTTTTTTCATTGCAGCCATTTGCTAAAATCAAAAAAGTTCATTTTATTTCTCATTAATGTACACTCAGCACCCCATCTTGACAGAAAAAAAACAGAAATGTAGATTTTTTTTCAAATTTATTAAAAAAGAAAAACTGAAATATCACATGGTCATAAGTACTGAGACCCTTTGCTCAGTATTGAGTAGAAGCACCCTTTTGAGCTAGTACAGCCATGAGTCTTCTTGGGAATGATGCAACAAGTTTTCCACACCTGGATTTGGGGATCCTCTGGGGATCCAATGAAACAAAGAGTGAAAAATTTAAAGGGGTCTGAATACTTTCTGTACCCAGTGTATTTTTAAAGTATGCCTAATTTGCATAAGATAAATAAGGAATCATTCTTGCAAAATTATATCACGATATTTCAAGGAAATCTGTGATACTGGTATTTCTGAAGATACAGGAAAAAAGATACAGAAAAAAATACTGAACAAAATTTTATTGGTAATTGTAGCTTACAGGCAGGAGCATTTATTAGTGCAGACAAAACGTAGGGCATTTTTCATCCTTCTTTTCCAATGACCTACTGTCATTGATGACGCACACTACCTAATTCAAAGTCTGAACCTATTGAAACAAGGAGCCAGCAGCAGCAGCATTATAGTGCAACAGCAGTGACACAGCATTATATACAATGACACGGCATAAGTCAAATGTGAGCACTAAAGTACTGTTTTCCCTGGGAATTTTAAGTAGTAAAAGTTAAGTAGTAATAAAGATGTAAATGTTCCAGCATACACACAATCAAGCATACGGTCTTGCATTCATTCCTACGTACAGACTTTCATACACACTAACACAGTTGTGGTCAGATGTTTCCATCCACTCATCATGGCCATGTCATGTTTGGTCTTTTAATGATTTCTTTGAACGGTTCTTTTTCCAGGGTGGAATGATTGTACGCAAACATCTTTAATGATTTTTAAAAAAGCAAGACATACAGGCTCAAATAAATACATACACTCATTTAAACATTTTAATAAGTGGTGCTGAAGATTCTATATTTTTTTAACTTGACAAGGCCAAGGCCTGTTAATTTCTTGTTAGTGAACATGATTGACTACAACTGGTAGTTTCTCTTTGCCAGCATAAAGAGGATTTACTTGACAGCACTTATTGGATTGACCAATACTCAGAACAATGCGAAAGTCCAAGGAACTCAGAGATCTAAGAAGGACAATTATAGATTTACACAAGTTGGGAAGGTCTCTTGAAGCCATTTCTAAACAAATGCAGATTTCAAGATCATCACTTCAAACAATTCCACATAAGTACAAGTTACTTTGATGAGTCACACTTTGCCAAGGTCTCAAAGAAGACCCAAACTGTCACTGTGAGATGAAAGGAAAATGGTTAGGAACCACCACGGCTCAAGCCAGCCATGAACTGGAAACTGCTGGAACACCAGCGTCACTGTCCACAGTGAAGCCAGCTTTACATCAGGATAACATTACAGCCCCATTTCATAATAGAAAACCCTTCAGCAGATATCTTATTACCTTCTCTAAAACTGTTTTGCCCTAATTTGGAGGCCTTGTACTATACTTTTATTCAATACTGTACTTTTAGTCACCCTTGGGTTAGTAAATGTATAATACATATTCCAGCAAAAATATGTTTTTAATATTAACAATACTCATTAAATCAAAACAATTTTAAACATGCTCTAAGAGACTCGTGTATACAGGAATATTGCTACATCTATACTACAAGATCTGCTGATATCAATGCATTATGTAGAATATCACTATAATCATAAGGCAACCATGTTGTTTACATTTTGGCAGTATTGCTGAGCAGCAAATATGGATTTAATACTGCTCAATGATGAATCTGTAGTCATTTATGGCCACGAGTCATCTCATGACCAATATGTTAAACAATGCTCAGCCAATCAGAAGTTGGCATCACAGGCTATCAATAAAGCTGCAGCCTAGAACTGATGCCACTATAAATAAACTGGCTCTTTAACTAGAAACTTGTGATTCCCCAGTTTGTTATCACCTACTGCCAGTTGATCAGTGACCAAGGTCACTTGCTAGATATGGGGAATGACCACTTTTTCCATTTCAGTCAATAATGGTCAAGTAGCTACAGCCAAATCACACAGCACAATATGATCACATGATTAGCCTAAGTCAGTGGTTCCCAAAGTGTGGGCCACAGCCCCCTGGTGGACTGCGAAGGTACTGGGGGGGGGGAGTAAAAGTACTGGGAGTAATAACAGAAATACAATCTGAAATTACTCACCAGTATGCATAGTGACATATTTATATAATTGTATTTATTTATATAAAAAGTGAATCAAAAATGGTGATAGGTGTTTAGTTTGCGATATTGCTCATTACTCTGACCTAAATTGTATTGAAGTTTGTGTCCCAGTGGCAAATGGGTCACATAATGGTATTAGCACTTTACATATGACTCTGTAGTATTAGCAATTTATAGCAAACAGTCTGGTTATTTATTTTTAGTCAAATTTTCAAGGAAATACATAATTTTCTCTTGTGTTTTTATGAGAGTGAAGATAGACAGAGGGGTGGGGTGGGGTATGAGAAATAAGAAAGAGGCTGTATATCATTAGCATATATTATCATTAGCCTGAAATCCTCCATGTTGTTTACTCTCCATTTCAGATAAATACAGTCAAAGTGTACAAAGGGTACTAAACATCCAGAAATATGAATATCATATTGCACATCTTTGAAGAGTAAAGAGGACATATGCCAAATTCCATGGCTCAACTCAAAACTTGTGGTTTTGGAGTCTATAGACCTGAAAGGTAAAACCTCACAG
Organism: Pterophyllum scalare; assembly: GCA_024447675.2. Taxonomy (NCBI): domain Eukaryota; kingdom Metazoa; phylum Chordata; class Actinopteri; order Cichliformes; family Cichlidae; genus Pterophyllum; species Pterophyllum scalare. Next base: position 263,792 of record JAMQGT020011597.1, on the reverse strand, counting down.
AAAGACACCCAGACAGACTGACAGATGGACTAAAGGCCAATATGAGAATGAAAACTATCACACAACTGCTTAAAAGTTTAGTTTAAAAATAACTAAAGTAATCTAACCATATAACTCTTCAGGAGCTCCACAATATTGTCACATAATAAAACTGAAAAATATTTTCTAGCTGGAATGTTGCATCTTGGGTCAAGCTTTTTAACCAGCTGCACCATGTAACACCATCAGTAATTTCCATCCACTGTTTATTCTTCCTAAATCGGATTTTTGCTCTAGTCGGATGGCTTCTGCAGGTCCCAAGTTTTCTTAACGTTAATTCCAATGAAAATCATTACTTGATTTGGATCATACAAGTCGGATTTTCACCTACCTTGTATGAAAAATCTGGTCCCGTTGTAATGCATTTCCAATTAAATGTGATCACTTAAGTAGGATGAGTTTAGCCCCTTCTCAGCTCCTGCCAGGCCTACACATAGTAGCAATGCCTGGAGATCGCTTGAGTGTCTATACCAGGGATCCTCAAATCCAGGCCTCAAGGGCCGGTGTCCTGCAACTTTTAGATGTGTCTCTGCTTCAACACACCTGAGTCAAATATAGAAGTCATTAGCAGGACTCTGGAGAACTTGACTGCATACTGAGGAGGTAATTCAGCCATTTGATTCAGGTGTGTTGGATCAGGGACACATCTAAAAGCTGCAGGACACCCGCCCTCGAGGCCAGGATTTGAGGATCCCTGGTCAATACAGTCACGTGATGACTGGATTAGCTGCACTGGGCGAATAAGTTCATTTAACCGGAGACAATCATGGCAAGCGCAGGAGTCAAGCGTAAGCCACAAACTCACACTTATGAGCAAAAATATGAGATTATAAAATTTGCAGAATCAAATCCAGGGATGAAGCAGAAGCCATTGCCGCAAAATTCGACACTAGACCCCAAACTTACAGTAAGATGGATTTTTTACAAGCCGGATAAAATTCCATGGACCATTTGAATCCGACTTAGGCATTTTCTACTGTATTAAACTCTCCTCAAAGGCTGATGCTCGGCTCTCACTCTCAGACATGTCTGGGTTTGTCTCGTCATAGTGCACGCTAGATCTAGTAAATGCATGCTGTCACTACATCAAAGATATCATGTATCACACTTTTATATAATTTAAAAATTTATGCTAGTATTTTCATGGATGATATGACACAGCACAGCTCAGCCCTAAATATCTAATAAAAGCTCTCAAAGACAAGCATATTTCATACCTGCTAATGCAACCCTATATTGCTGCAAACTGGAACCATACCTAAGGCTTTAGGTATGGACTCATAGTTTAACTCATAGTACATGCATGCCAGGCAACTGGAGATAGCTGAGTAAGAGCAGAGCAGATGCTAGTTGTAGAATAGCTGTTTATGCACAGACTGCCCATAATATGCTGTGACAGCGTTCACTTGTGTATTGTGTGGGTGTACCTTGGAGTGTACATACTGTATACTATTACTGGAATATTCACTAAAACACATATATATTTCATATGCAAAACACACTCATGCTTTCCTGATTACACCATTATTCAATATGTTTTGCAGCAGAAGCTAGATTACAGCTGAACTCCATTTACATACATCTACCCTGCAGTCAACAGGGTCTGAAAGAACAGCATCCCATGAGGATGGTGCACAGACCCTACACAAAAGAAACAAGTTTCTGAGTTGAGCTGGCAAAGGACATTAAACCCAATAAAACAATGGCACAATTATGTTAAAGCTACATCTCAACTATATGACAAGATCCTATTATCCCAAAAATCAAATGTTTTTGAATACTGAATAAATTGGACATTGTCACAACAACCTAAACTGCATATTAAGTAGAAAAAGACACAGTATTGGCAAAGGTGAGGGTGGAACCATGAGAGCCACCTATAAAAAAAAAAGCAAAATGATACCTGTGAAGCTAAACCAAAGTACTCAGATTAAGTCCATCCTAAGTGTCTGTTTGTGTATGTTTTAGGATGTAAGGAGCTGTTTTGGGAGCTCTCCCTGTAGTATGTGTTAATCCGTTTATTACACGTCTCAAAGTGATATTCACAGCACTCTGCTCAGCACAAGGCCTCTAGCGCAGATTATGCCCGCTCCACAAACACAAAAAACATCAATAATGCACAGACACACAGACCTAGTCAGTTTCTGATACACAAAAACCATACTGACACACTTCCTCTCCCTTTTCACACACATACTCACATTAAGCAGCACATTAAGGCTGGATACCCAACATGCTGTCAAAGCTAAAGTCGTTCTGCTGCTAACGATCCATTACACACTTCACATATCCGACAGTGAGAGGCATTGATGGAGCACAGGGAAAAAAAGAGGATTACCCCCTATCGTGGCCACTGGAATGGTAGTGGAGTGTGGGGAAGTGTAGGGAGGTGAGAAAATAGTGTCGATCATGTTGAAAAGACACAAACACACAGTATGAAATCAGGAAAGTACAAAGCTCCACCCTCAGATTCACACATGGGAAAAACCTACATTTGCCTTTCAGGATAACTTGGAATGGACATTTTAACAGCTGCCTAAGCATTTCCAGGTCAACAAACAATAATATTTACATTTTACCCATTATAATAAGGTCATGTATATTTTGATCTTCAAGCAACTACAATTAAAATGCATGAGTGTAATAAATTTATGGGTGCAGGTTACCAACCGTATGACACAGGGATTCCCACACTGATCCTGACGTCCACCGTTTCCTGTACCAGCAACCAGAGCCTGGGTGCCTGCTTTTCAGGTAAATATTCAAGAAAGGTTAAGGATTACTGATTCAATTTAAATCACTCTTGTAACTCATAAATCATCCAAACACCCTTATTTTCTTATCTTTATGAAATGCAAAATAATACACTGATGACAGATAGCTATACCATGTATATGTGATTACATACATGAAAGGCTTTGGTTTGTATCTTTTGCCATGAGTTTTAGCTCCTGGTCCAGACTGCTTAGAGTATGTGCAGTTGTGTCTATCTCCAGGTCAGGGTCTTCACAGCCCATCTGGTCCACATTACAGATCTCCATGATGTCTTTGGCTGCTCGAGACAGCGGAGGAAATGCTGGAGAGTATTCTGAGTCGACTGTGGGAATAAAGAGACAGGGAGAAAAAGGAGGGGATGGGGAATGAGAGATTTACCCTCAGACAGTGAGAAAGAGTTGATGTGGACTTGCCAGACAGGTTGAAACTAGATATGGAATAAAAACAAAACAGAGAAATGGGTAGAAAAATGCATAAGCTGTGTATAAGGAAGGATGAAATGACAAACAAGAGGCTATACAGTAAAAGGTATTTTATGAAAACAGATACAGAGAGAGTGAGCGTAAGAAGTAGATAAAAACAGGTGTAGAGAAAGAATGGAAAAGGTATGAAGAAGAGGGTATGTTGCTCAAGATTCACGAAAAAAGGGTGAGATACAAAAACGATCACAACTGTCAGTGGAATGAGTGCTGTCTCATACCACTCCTCTGTGAGCCACATCAAATTGAATCAGATTGAACATCCATCTCCACCTGCTCACTGTAAATTACATTGAGGCCCCCACTGAGAAGCTATGATGGGGTGTGTGTGGATGTGTGTCTGCAGCACACTGATTCCTCATGCTGCGTGCTGTCTAACCAGTTTCAGCTTCAGTGTTAAATCTTTCAGTCTTTCAATCTTCCATTGTCTCCTCACCTCTCCCTCCACCCACTCTCAGTGCCTGGCTCTGTCTTTCAACTGGCACAGAACCTCCACTTAGTGCTTCACAGCCACCTGCACTGTCAAACTAAGCAGCATGGGAGGAATGATGCATGCAGTGGAGTGCTTCTAACACATGTGGAAACACGCATACCTCTAGACTCGATTTATTTCAATTTTAAAGCAGATGGCACACACTTATTTAGATTTCTGCTACTGATAAATCTCTGCAAGATTTAAAATGTATGAAGTGAAAAATGATGAAGACTGAACTTTGATATCCCTTAAGCGTTCTTTTGGAAGGTCAGGTTTGAATCATTTCTTTCTGCATGGACTCTATATTGGATATGTTAATAGCTTCAAGACAAACTGATCACTAATGTGCATATTTTTGATATATTATTAGAATTGTAGGTATAACTGCTGTATGCAACACAGTAAATGTGAAATAAAAATGCTGTGAACTTTAAAAAGAGTTCCCCACTTACAAATATGCTCAGGGGCACAGTGCTATTTTAAAACATTAATTAATGGCACAAGGGAGTCAAAGCACAGATGTTTTGGCAAGAAGCCTTCTTCTGTGTGCTGTCAGACAGCACACTGGAGCGGCACACTGACAAAACAGCACAAGGAAGCCCTCTAAGAGGGAACTTGCCGAAACATCGGTGCTTAGGTTCCCTTGTGGATTAGAAATACAGAAAACATGTTGCACATTTGTGTGCTATTTTGATACAATAATTAAATATGTTTTAAAGTTTTTGACTATCGAGTGGTTTTTAGTCCTTGAATATGAAAATGTTAGCATTCAATCTGGCAAGACAGCTACTCGAGTGCGGATCATGTGGGCATCAAACCTTAGACTATCTGCTTTAGAGCTGGAACTTTGAATAAAGTAAAAGGAAGAATAAAAACCAAAAATAAAGAATACAATAAATGGGTAAAAGGATGTAGAGAGAAAGAGTGGACAAGTTTAATTTTAAAAAAGCAGGTTTAAATCTTTTGACAACATGGAAAGAAGAGAGTGAAAGAACTGACAGTAAAATAAGAGGAAAAGCAATCCTGAGAACTGATCAACACAAAGCGAATTAGACATCGCAGTGAATAAAACAGTTTACTGTCTTGTCTTTCAGGTGTTTGTTTGCAAATATGCATCAGCATGAAGAGATTAACGCAGTGTTTCCAGGGTCTGCGTGGAAGATATTAAAGGATGCATTCCTGGACAAACTCCCAGTCCTCCATGTGTATGTGTGAAGTATATGACGATAACTCAAGTGTGCCTGTTCACAACCAGCACAAACAGTGAAAAAGTTTCTATATGCAGGGATGTAGTGTATGTCAGAGTAAATAAGTAACAGGCAAAACTTAGTGTACCTGAAAGTCTTCATATGGACACAGACAAAATACACACAATCATTCATGACATCAAAAATACGCATGCATTCACCAGATATTCCCAGTTCATTTGCTGATACTTCTCTTATCCTGGATGAGTGAATCTGAATTCCAGTTGACTGCCGGTGATTGTCTTTCATCATTCTGGAAACCAAGTGTTCCTCGTTGAAGGCTCCAAGGCTGCTGCTTAACCTATAACCCTCTGACCCTAAATGAGTGAGAGAGAAAGTAAAAGAGTGCTCAGACCAAACTTCACCCAGAACAGCCATGCATATATTAGATACACAAAATCAAGGGGGGAAAACTGTAGCATTCTTGTATTCTCCTTCTGCTTGCTCTTGCCCTTTTTTTAAAATCATCCAAACACTTTCACTTTTGTATATTCCTCTTTACATGCTTATAAAAAACACTCAGCATATCTGGATCCAAGATATATGAAATCCAAAGACACAGATCCTTCACTGTCACGCTACGATCGGTTGGACATATATCTAGCAATTGGAAACTGCAATGCATTTTCTTTGCTATCTAACTCCAATAGCTTGTGACCTTTCTACAGCAGCAACACATGGAATAACATTTTGGTTATGACTGTATATGAATGCAACAGACTATAAACCTGTCAGATGACAAAAGAAAAATTCTCATATTCATTTCATGGTTGTTTAATAATTTAAAAAAAATGTTTTTGGATGGATGGATGGATGGATGCTATACCAAAGACACCAGGTGGACCCTTGAAAGGGTTCAACAGACTTAAATACTCATTCATACTGACAAAATAAGGTAAAAAGAAAGCAAACACAAAAAAAAACCTATGGTTGTGAAGAGGATCCCATTTTACAAAATCTATTAGACTATGTACCAATGTGACTTACATAAATTAATTCAGGTAAATGAATTTGGTAAAAATCATCTATTTGCCTATTTAACAGCAGCAACTCCACTAAACAAATATCGCTTAACAAGCTCTTAAACCAGTCCTGCAGCTGCAATGCAATTACTGTTTTCAGCCTTCTCTCCTGTGGTCAGCTAATTAATTAATTTATTGATTAATACTATTAACTGAAGGATAACATACTAGCTATTCTAAATCAGCTGAAAATAAAAGGAAGGGAAGGGGAGAACAGTCAGATAACAGTTTGTCATCTCTAAAGAAAATGGAAAAGGCTGAAGCTTGTTTGAAAAACATACATGCAAAGGTGTGTGTGTCAGGCAGGCTTATTTGCCTGCCTGACTCTCTCTTTCTTTTTGTTGGACTCGACGCACATTTGACAGAGAAACAGCACACTAACAACCTAATTTTCTGACTGATGAGGTGACAGTGAGTACGGAAAAGGGGACAGCAGGGTGAAACAGTAGAGCAACAGACATATAAAACCTGTTGGATTGCAGTCCTGCCAAGAAAAAAAAATGATGAAGAGAAAAACAGAAGAGACAGATGGAGGGACGGAAGGACATAAATGAGTGTGAAGTGTTGTCAAGGTGATATTCCTCCTCTCCGACCTTTCTCTCTCATTAACTTTAGAGGTTTAACAATGGTGGCAGAGACAGTGCGGGATTTGACGAGAGGTTGGCTGCATGGTACGAGGAGGCTAGCGGTGCCCTTGTGGGAGTCTCTTACTGTCAATCCTATTCATTCAACATGGGCTCAACAATGAAACTGTAGAGACTTGGGCTTTTACGCTTCCTGAAGGAAAATGTTGATGGGGTCACTTTGGGCTGGAACAATTTACTTAAGCAAACAATCTTTGCTGAAAAACATCGGCTCCTGTTTAAAATGCATGAGTACAAGGTGTACTAAGAACCATGTGGACTGATAAATTATAGCATAGAATTCATGCTAGACTTCCACATGCCATGCTGGACAGTGTGGGTGGCTTAAACACATATCTGTTTTACAAATTATTAGTGTTAAAGCATTTTAAATGTCCACGCTGTGGTTATAAATAGCACATTTATCTTGCACCCTGAAGGCAGTTTTCCCAATGGCTACAGCATGGTCTACCACACACAGTTGATGTCTGACATTTTTAAAACCATTTTGTTACAGAAGGGAAGGTGAAACAAAGAAGAAAGAAACTGCAAAGGCATGAAATAAAAGTCCACATCTTCTCTCGAAGGCAAATGACAGCAATATAACATATAAGCAATATAATGTAAAGTATAACTACATACAAACTTCACCACAAAGATGTGTACTGTAAACCATAACCAGTTAGCCACAATATTAAAATCACTCGCCTAATATAGAGTAGAACCTCCAGGTTCAACCAAAACACCTCTGGCCCTTTAGCAGGTGGACATGTGAAGTCTTTGGGTATCCTGTGGTGTCTTGTATCATTATGCTGGCAGATGATTCTTTGGACCCTGCAGGTTGTGATTTGTTTCCTCTGTGTATTGTTCAGTTGGTGTAGGATGTAATGAATCAATGCCATGGCCATTTTGTTGTGTTCCTTGAGTGATTCCTGGCAGTTTTTGCAGTGTGGTGAGCCGCATTGTCCTGCTGAAGGGCAATGCTGTTGTGTTTAAATGTGATTGTGAGGGGCCCAACAATGATTAGGCAGGTAGGATAAATGTTAAAGTAGCATCCACATGAATGCCCAACTCCAGCAGAAAAATGCTTTGTAAAGAAATGATCAATGTTATTCGCTTCACTTGTCAGTGGTTTTAATGGTGTGGCTGATGAGCCTATTTGTTCAGCATTAGATGCTTTATTTTCATTTGGTTGTGACAACATCACAATACACTGACAACACACAGAATGCTCTTAAAGTAAAGTTCCTCTTAAACTAAAGTGAAAGTACACTTTGCGTGACACATGAAGGATGCAGGCTTTATTACTGCTTGGCGACTTGCGAGTCTTTGTTATGAAATATTGACATTTTGGGCAGGAAGAATTAGGTGTGAACCTGCAATATAATAAAAAAGCAGCACATAGGTTTCAAAGCATTTGAAAGCAAAGGCACACACACACACACACACACACACACACACACACACACACACACACACACACACACATGAAAGAAACCAGCATCTCAGGAAAGCTCCCTTTGGACCCACCAGTAGTAAATTATCAGTGGTGTTGTCCCCAATCTCTCGCTTTTCACCAAGCAGCCAGCACTCCTCTGGGTTTAAAACTCATTTTCATGTCTCTTGTAAGCTCTACATTTTTACATATTTGTTCTAAATCCTATTATGAGGCCTTTGTGACATGAATAACGCTTGCAAATTGCAAAGTATCTCCAGGCAAGAGCTGGACACAGAGGTAATCTTCACAATCTAATCTCATGAAGCGCAATAACATCAACCACACTTTCTGATGTCGTTTAAAGGAAAACAGGATGCCAACTGAAGAAACTGAAGCATAAAATCTCAAGCACACTCCCCATACACATTAAAAGACTTTTAACCTACCTGTTGGGTCTGAATCACGCAGCGGAGACTGGCATGTGTGAAGTGGGTCACAGTGTGCATGTTCTGGTGTCTCTGGTTGACCGGCGATCATGCCCAAACCTAGAGGCGAAAACTCATCCAGATCACAAAACTGCTCTGATCCAGACCCAGCACTCTTGTTGTGCATAACCTGAGGGTATACGCAAACAGATGGAGGGACACAGGATAAGAGGGGATGGAAGGAGGAAGGGGTGAGCAGTATAAAGGGAGATGACAAAATGAAGACAGTGAGAAAAACAGGTCATGTTCGGATGAGATAGTGAGGCGATACACTCTGAGAAACATGGAAATAGTGGAATACAGAATAAATATAACTATGTTTGAATTCAATCCTACCTCAAGCAGTTCAAAAGAAACTCACTGAACAAACAATTTAACTTATCAAGGCAGGTAAGTGTATTAAATTTGTATTATTCTGTTTAGACTGTAAATACACATAAATGAGCCAGTGTCTTTTACTGGTCAGTCTCACATCCCAACTTGATGAATTGATTTTTAATTAACCCCTGGAGCTGGTGAGAGGATCTCACAATAGTGTGGTGGGTTAGCTGTCGTCCCTGTGCAAGTGTCCTCCTGTGAGACAGCAGTAAAATGTGGAAGCTCTGTTTAGTTAAGATTAGATCTGATGCATTAGCATGCTGGCCTTGCAAGACATTGCCGATGAGCTGAGAAAGTATAGAAAGAGAGGCATGTGGGAATAGTGCCACACAGAGCAAGAAATGAGCAAGGATGGAGAATGACAAGAGGAAGACAAGGTAAAAGAAAGGAGAGGCAACACAAAGAAACAGCAAGAGACCAAATACAATGATACTGTGCTACAAAAAAAACCAAAAAAAACTTGAGATCTCTTTGTGCAGACCTACATTTTCTCATAATAAGAAGGATGATGACTAGCAGGCCTGAGCTATGAAACCAGCCAACTTCGTTGAAATAAAAGAGAAGGACAGAAGAAAAGACAAAAAAAGATTGAACAAAGGAAAGAGACAGATGGGGTGAAAGACATACACAGAGGACCACAGAGATGAGTCCAAAGAGAGGGAGGGAGAAAAGGATAGAAATACCATCTAATCATTTTATGAGCAGTTTGATTCAGGTCCAGAGGCCACAGATAACCACCATCTTTACAATTGTGAGCTTCATTTTATTCCAGCTTTTTAATAAAGCACTACCCCCCCCCTTATTTTTTTTTTCATTCCTCTGTCACAGTATAAAGGATTCATACCATTAAATGGCTGATAAGTCATTTGGGACCATTCAAGCAGTGCCTTTTTAATCCACTCTGTTACTCTTTTCTTCCCTCAATGGTTTGCACCTTTAACACCACAGCTTTGGATATCTCTGAGCTATAGATGAATAATGTAAAGTAATTAGTGTGATACAAATGTTATCTAATAGATCAGGTCAGCTACAATAAGAAACTAACTGTATGTCGCTGAAGCCTTCCCATTCATTGTAGTGATTATCTCTAGTGTAATGAACTTCAAAAACTTTTATTACTTAGCTTCAAGATATTTCTAAGATAAAGTTCAGTGTGGATGACTAGAATGACCCATTTGTTAATTCAATCATTTATTTGTCAGCAATGAACCACTTCCTGCACAATTTTTACCAAGTAGAGGAAGTCATACAAGACTACCCATTTCCATTTCAAAATCTATGTGTGCCTAAAAATCTGGGTACATTAATGATTGGCACCTCTGCATCAAAAACATCTTGCTTTATATTGTTGCTGACAAATGTCTCAATGAAAGTCATAACCGAACAATTGAAATGAGTGACGCAGGAACAATGGTTGCCAACAGAATGGATAAAAAATTAGTAGGTTAATGTTCAAGTTCCACCAGCATGAAGACAAATCTCTTTTGTATTCATTCCTGATTGCCAAGTTAGCAGCCACTTATAAAGTTCAGCCATGTGTCTGCACAATATTTCTTCACTAGGGGAAGACTGTGCTTCTGACAAAAATAATGCAATGACAGCTTTGTGGTCCAAGGTTCCCTGTTTCAAGAACCAAAAGCAAATGTGAATATGGAAATGTTACCATGGATAGCTCTGGCAGCTGTTCTGACTTATCAGTCTGCAAATCTTTTTCTGCTTCTGCCTCTGCAGGAACAAACGAATCTTCTAGATGAGATATGGCAGGATTCTCTTGCTCTTCTCCAGATCTCCCTCTCATTAAAGGTCCTTGCATCTGTGTATCCTCATCTGAAGTATCTTCTTCCTGTGAAGCCAGACCCAGGCTATCACTGGACATATCACCTCCACTGTCTACAGGAGAAGATACAGGAAAGCATGTTTAGAGAATGAAAGGTTTACTTTAAGTTATGATTAAAATAAGATGATTGCTGTTTTGTGGACTATGATTGTTGACTATAATCTAAAATGATGCCACTTTACCATTATTATTATTATTATTATTATTATTATTATTATTATTATAATATTACAGTATTATTGTCATTCAAACTATATTGGACTTTCCATGTGACAAGTAAAAACGTAACAGCTGTTTATCATGACTTGAACCATAGAGCCAACATTTTTATCTCATGCAAGATAGAAATATGACAGGCTATTTATGTGTTCTTGACGCAGTAATGCAGCTTTCACATACAAAGCAGCCCCTACTGACTGCTAGGTTGAGCGAAAATTTGTGCTATGCTGGCTGCTGCGCTCTGGCTGTATTATGTCATTTTTTGCAGCTGCTCGTGGTCTTTACATGTACTGTCATTCGGTCTGTCTTTCTATTGGTTACATGAATGTATGTCCCACCACACTGCAGTGAGAACAGCATGTATAAGTGCTTCCTGGCTGGTGTGACTGCATCTCACTTTTTTCAGTGCAGCAGGAAACTGTTCTTGTATGGTGCAAACCATAGAAAAGAATGGGTTTCAAAGCACAGCAGTACCATTTTCACATTGTATGTTAAAGGGCTTTAATAAGCTGACAAAGCAAGCATTCAGTGTTATACCAGCTGAGGAGCTGTAGGAAGTGGCAGAAGGATGCAACAATGAAGGAAAACACACAGATGATGAATGACGTGGCAGAGGTGTAAAAAATAAAAATAATACTAGGAAAAGTTGTGAAAGAACAAGCCATTATAAACTTATAGCCCGGATTTAAGCAGAATTTAAATTCTACACACAGCCAGTTTTCTGAAGAAAAAAGCTCCACTTATGAAACAATAACCATCACACTGGGACAGGAATATGTGCACATATAGACCTAAACAGAGTCAGACATAAAATAAAATAAAATAAAATAAAATAAAATAAAATAAAATAAAATAAAATAGTGCTTCCAGATACTCCTACACAACTCAAAGTACTCCTGTGAGAATAATTTTGCATGTTCAATGATGAGAAAGTAAGTTAATTGGTTAGAAAACATATGGTATATATGTGGTATTCATATAAATGCATACTGCAAAAAAAAAGGCTACTTCTATCTTTCTATCCATTTGTTGTGTGCCTATATCTGTACACATCTAGATGTATAAAATTAACTATGCAGTTCACTAAGACTCCTCTAAGAGAGAAGGGCAATTCTTCGGTGTGTAATTACCTTCCTGTCTGTTCTAGCTTTATGTCAGGTATTTACTTAAAAACTAAACCTTAATCAATACTAATAAAAAGAAAAAGAACACTTTTTATAGCTGGATCTAAATTGGTTTTGACAGCCCAGTGGAATAAAAGGAAGCCATTACTGCTAAGATCCACAAGCAGTTTATTCATATAAACTGCCTGACCAGTGAGAATTGTGTTCAAACTGTGGCATGACAAAGTGTTCTATTAAGAATCACTTTACTGCAAAGACCTGTGCTTCCCCATCCATAAACATGGACGTTTCTTCCTCCTATTTTCTTTTTCCTATTTTGTAATCCAAATTTCACTCCCCACACATTATTGTCTGGTCTCTAGAAATATCAGCAAATGCCTTGAAATGCAAAATGTATCAAAGCAATTTATGAGAAATAGACTTCATAATAGAAGTATTCTCTATGTACAAATTGTAGCTATGCAGTTGAAAGGATGTAAGAATATTTAGGAAGTAAGGCATATAGAGGACACATCTGCCTTTGTGTCCAGCCAGACTTTTACTGCCAGATGTAGCTAACTGATAACAGAAACATCCAACCAAGTAATTATTAATCACTCCAAATAGTCTCTAACCTTTATTAACCTGGTTATTCATAAAGTAATTGTTATGTATGCCCCTTTACTCTGCTTTTCAACTTTGTTAGTGAGTGACCTTGTACATAACCCTCCTGTGCCTTTAGAACTGAGGTGGAAAAATCATGTGATCTGAGAGCTGTTAACTGTATGAGGTGTAAATTGGCAATGCTTCATTCCAGGATAAAGAATTGAATCTCTTTTGTTAGGGTAAATCAAAAGTAGATCTGTAGTTACAGTTAAACACACAGAGCAGCAGTAGTAGTAAAGTTAAGAAACTTGCAGTACATGAGGTAATACAGCTGCAAGAACAAGAACTATGCGAGAACAAGAACAAAAACAAAAATAAGAGGGCATGCATAACATGATGAGCATGTTAGGATAACTGAAGATGAGGACACAAAGATTGTTTTTACCAATTGTTTTGTCTTTGACAGTCACAAAGAAGCATTCAGCAGTCATAATTTGTGCCCATTTATTTGCTAAGATTTCTAACAATATTTGATTCATATGAAAATGGTTTAAATTCAGCCCACTCTTAATAAGCAGTTAATTTAGTAACCATTAGCCAGACTTTCATTATGAAAACAAAGTAAACACTGTGTAACTGTTGCTATTGTCATCTCATCAGCATCAGTACACCCACAGGCACACACAAAGACACATACACTGGCAGAGGGAGGAGATTACTGCACTTCACTTACCTACTGATAACGTCTCATCTTCATCCATTTTCACAGCAAAAGGAGTATTCTGGATGACATTTAAGCGAGATGATGATGGGATATAATTTGTATCCTGATGTGACTGGATTGACTCATTTTCACCAGACCTAAAAGCTGGAGCATCCTCAAATGCTCGAGTTGACCTATATGTAGAATGTTCATCTGGAGGGGTCGCATCAAATAGCGATAACTTTGATAGGGTTTCTGAAGGCACAGCACTTATTTGTGATAGAGCTGGTGCCAAGTATTTTGCTGGTGACTGTGTACTTGCAGTCTCAGGGGACAAAGGCAACTGGAGTTGATTATCTGATTGAAGAGATTCTGGGTCACACAAGGAATGCTGGGATTCCTTTGGGGACATCAGATTGCTTCTTGGTGATTCACAAATCTTTGGGGAGGAAATTGGCTCTACAAATAACTGAGAAGATTGGGGTTGATCTGGCAAGAGAGCTGAGTCTGGGCATTTCTCTAATGGGGGCGGATGGTTCACTTTGGGCAATAAAGTTGATTCAGTAGAGCTAGATGACGAAACTGTGAAAGTAGACCTAAGGGAAAATGATATGGGTGGAGAAAGGGAGAGATGCTCTTCTGTGATTGGAGACCTGTTACTAGTCATAGCAAAAACATCAGCTGAATATAAGGGAGTAGAGTGTGAAGATTTGGGGATTTTAAGCTGGGAATGTGGTAGCAAGGAGATAAGCTGTGGTGAACCACAGCCAGCTACTGATTGGTAAACAGAGAAAATGGGAGGTGACTTTGAGGGTGATGTCTTGATTGACGACTCTGTAGTTGTTAGATTCTCAGCAGTGGGGCATGTTGACAGTTTGCCTTTAGATGGAAATGCTGTGCAAAAGATACAAATAATAAAAAGGGCATTTGTTGCTTTTGTAATTATGTATTCAGATAATGTTTCATAAGCATGACTTAAAGAAAACAAGTTTATGATAAGGATTTTTAGACAGGCCAGCATAACTTTATGACTGAATGCAGAGCCTCAGTCACTCTTATAAAAAACCATGATGACAATTTTACCAGGTTGGGCCTATTAACATTTATGCACCATTTCCAAACTGCACAAGTCTGAACTCGCATGCAGTCGAATTAATGGACACGTACACACAAAGAAACACCTGAGAAAGCAGACTTCCAGCAATCTGCACAGGCTTTAGGCTGACATGGACAAAGATTTTAACAAAAGAGACTGTCCACATCCAGAAGCACAGGAAATATGAGGAGAGAGTTTGCGGACAAAGGAAGAGTATTACAGGGAGCAAAGAGCCGTGCACATGACAATATGGAGGACTATACAGGAGGCTCAGAAAAACCTCCTCATAGTAGTTTTGAGACAGATGTACTTCCCTTCTCTGACATCACAGCCATGTTGCTACTGCCTAATGTCAGGGGGAATACTGTACATGTACTATGGTTCTCTTTGTAACCATGTATGTTAGAATTAAATAAAGTGAGAAATGTAAAAGTAAAGACACTTAAAAATGTAAAAATTATCCACATCTAAATGATAACTTCTGGCTTCTTTAGTCTGTTACAGATTGAAAAAGCCAGAAATGTATGTGTTTGACTTATTCCCTGTAAAATACACAGCTTACATTTAACTGAGCGTCCTGATTGTGATGTCTGAGGCTTAGATGAGTTGAGCTTCTGAGCTAGTTTGGGCTGTAGTGGTGCTCTGGACTGTTTGAATGGTTGTGATGCACCAGGAGAAGGAGGGCTGACTCTTAATGATCCATGACTGGGTAGGGCTGTTTTGGGCACAGATGATCTTCCTTTCCTTGAAATTCGCTGAACAGAGGGGACCCTAAGTGGGAAACAAGGAATTTGTGACTCAATGTCCATTTTTCAAAACCAATCAGATGCACACAAACAGCACTCACTGTCTCTGATGATTGAACCAGCTTCCACAACATTTCTATTTTATCTCTATTATCAGGATATATATGACAAAAGGCTAAATTAATGATACGATAATTATTTTCTTCTTCTTCGCATAAAAGGATCTAAAAGTAATTCAGTCAAGTTAAGATCAAATAACCTGATTATTTAACTTTGACCTGACTGATTGACAAGTCAACATAAGATTCATAAATTATCCCCTGCTACCCTACATACATACATACATACACGTGTGTGTGTGTGTGTGTGTGTGTGTGTGTGTGTGTGTGTGTGTGTGTGTGTGTGTGGAGATGGAATAATCCTGGAAGAGCATATGGGAGACGGACGCAACACATAACAGCAATGCTCAGTGGCTAGTGTATCTAAGTGCAGACCACAGTAATCTCCCTGAACATCATCCAGGAGCCCTCACAGTGGCAGACATCCAAGAAAGAGTTTCAATTACGAGGAGTTGGACAGCACCAGGCCCTGACATGATTCACACCTACTGGCTAAAGAAGCTAAATGAACTCCATGTACACTTGGCAGCACAAATAAACCAGCTGCTAATTCAGATTGGCTGACCAAAGGCTAGACAGTCCTGATCCCCAAGGATCCCCAGAAGGGACCAGTCCCATCCAACTATCAGCCAAAAACCTGTCATGCAAACATGGAAGCTCCTGTCAGGCATTATACAGCTAAGATGAACAGGCACATGGCTCAATACATGAGTGAGACTGAGAAAGGAATTGGCAGAAACACCAAAGGGGAAAAACACCAGCTACTTGATGGAGCAGTCCCTTGAGACTGTAAGACCAGAATGACCAATCTGTGCACTGCCTGGATTGACTACAATAAAGTCTATGACTCAACATGCATCCTGGAATGCCGAGAACAGTGCAAGATCAACAGGACCCTAAGATCCTTAATCAGGAAGTCTATGGGAATAAAGGCCAATTACAAGCCAATTTCAGAAGTCAACATCAAGTGTGGGATTTAGCAAGGACATGCTCTATCCCCACTCCTGTTCTGTATAGGCCTGAACCCCATAAGACTGATCATTAACAAGGCTGGCTATGGATACCAATTATGGAATGGAGAAAACAGTCACCATCTCGACATACTGGACGACATAATGCTGTATGCCAGGAGTGAACGACACATCGATCCACACCACTAGGATCTACAGCAAAAGGCAAAATTTTCTCCAGTCCGAATGACATCAGAATGTCATTCGGACTGGAGCAGTATAGTCAGATGGTAACCAAGAAAGGGAAAGTAGTCAGAACTGAGGAGATTACAATACCAGAAGGCAATACTGCAGACATTGAGGACACTGACATCAAGACAAAAAAAAAGCTCCTTAACATGCATGGAGGGTTTCACACCAAATCCAGCACCATGAGACTGGACACTACTGCTGCGTTTCCATTAGTACCTACTCAGCACAGCTTGACTCGATTTCCATTAGTACCTGGTACCAGGTACTTTTTTTAGTACCTACTCAGCCAGGAATCCAAGCGATTCGGAAATGTGACGTGGAAGAGCAGCATGCCACTGATTGGCCAGGGAGTGTCATCACTCCTTCACCAGAATCAACCGCGCCATTTTTAAAACCTGACAGCAAGAAAATGGAGGCACGCAAAGAAACATCTATGCCGAATATGGCATGGTGGTTGAAAATGACTGAGCTAAGATCCTGTGGGACTTTCTGATAAAGACAGGCAAACTGGTGATGGCTAACCAACCAGACATAGAAGTGATGGACAAGCAGAGGATGAAGGTCATAATAATGGATGTAGCAATACCAAATGATAGCAACATCAGAAAGAAGGAACACAAGAAGCTTGGGAAATACCAAGGGCTGAGGGAAGAGCTAGAAAGGATGTGGAAGATGAAGGCTGCTGGTATTTCAGATATACCCACAACAGGTCCTCTAGTAGTGTTTCTGCACTACAACAACATTTTATAAACACTGCTATATAATATCCAACCAAATCACAGTTATTGTAGAGTTACATTTTCTTTTTTCTTCATTGAGGCTTACTCTATGCTGTTGTCTGCCCTCTTTTCAGCACTGACTCCCCTCATGTCTCTGCCTGTCTGTGGACAACAAAAGAGATCAGTGTTGTGACACATGATTGAGAGAGAAGTAACAATGGAAAGAACAAATATGCTAGTGTTGTGAAGTCATGTGTGCAGGTGTTAAGAGTAAAATAAACTACTCCAGTTATTCTCACCTCTTCCAGGACTTCAGTGCAGAGGTATGACACAGGTGTAGTAACCTGTGGCTCAGGCTTGCCCTTGCTGACAGGGACAGCAAACAGTGATGAACAGTAGCGACGAAAATCCTCCTCCTCTGCCCCACACACACACACACAAACAAAGCAAAAAGAAAGAGCCATGCTTTGTGATGTGATGCTGATTGTGTGACTTGTCATTTTTCTTTTAGTTGCAGCTTACATTCTTTTTCCACTTTATCAACCATCTTTACCTATAAACTACTTCAACATGGACATACATAAACAAAGGCTCAAATAAATAACATAAATATACATTTTTATAAAGTGTAATTAAAACAAAAAAACAAATAAAAGCAATTTTTCTCTACACTAGTAAAATTCTAGTCACTTAAAGAAATTCCAGTTGTGCAAGATATGTATCATTCATCATTTGATCTGACAGAGCATTTACCATTAAATGTGCAGATTATCTCAAGTATCAGTTACAGGCCAGGCCAACAACTCAACTCCCAGGTTAACTCTCAACTTTTGGCAGTCAGACAACTTGTCTATTAAACTTTAGTTTTGCTTTGGCAGTACCTGCAAGTGAGCTAGTGCAAACCCAAGTGACTAATGATGAATACAAAATGTCCTCATTGCCAATCATAGAAGGGAAGTATCTGATTGATTGTGCTTTTGGTAGAATGACAGCAACCATAAACATATAGCCATAGTCATAAAGAAATAGCTTCAGCAACAACAAAAAAATTAAACAAAAAAAGAAGCAATTTTATCTGGATGAAAAGACAGAAATAAATATGAATTGTAAATTCATAGAGCAGTTCTACAAGATGCTTGAAACAATTTATATGCCAAGCACCATTTAAAAATGTGTAGTGAAGAAATCAAATTACATTTATTTTGTTTTGTCTACCTGCTGCAAATTTTATTAAGATAACTGAAACTTTGTTATCCATGCTACCTGCTACCTGCTGATGAACATACCATGATAACTGATACCAGCAGATCTTTTCTACTCTCTTCCTCCAAGTATAAGAGGGCATAATGACAGAGGTGAGCACCTGGGTCTTCTTATGTTGCTAACACAGCAGAAGCTGAATAATCGTCTCACTGCTGAGGAATCTACTTTGCCATTCAAAAAATTACAGCAGACATTTGTGGTAATCTACAGTTTATGGAATATGAGGTAAAGTAAACATTTACAGGCTATTACAGTACACAGGGTTTTTCAAGCAACATACAATACAGTATGCCATGTTATACATATTCCTATTTTGATCAACACAATAGGCACATGCAGACAGATGAACTTTCCTTTTCTATCACTTAATTTGTCATTCTTTCACTCTTTCTAATGGTACTGTACCACTTCATGTAGCCTATGCTCTGCCTTCTTCTCTCTCACTCTCTCTAACAATCCTTCTATTACATCACAACATGGGTTTGACAGCTCAGGAAAATGAGAATTTAAAAGAAGGGGGCGCTCCCAACATGACACCAGAAAACAGATTTTATTATTCATGGACACACACAATGCCCACCCCTTTAGATTCAAAGACAGAAGAGGAGGAGAGACTCTGCAACCTGTTGTAATTTGCATGCATTATAAAAGTTTGAAGCAGGTGGAAAGAATAGTTTACCAGCTGCTGGGGAGAAAAAAAACACGGCCGTCTTCCTCACATCTGCACATAACCAAAACAAAGTATCAATTATTAAATTGTGAGCAGAGAAATGAAAGCTGTGGTGTGAATAAATGCTTTTCTAATGGGAAAACGAGTTAGAGTATAATTAGCACTTAACTGATTTGATATTGTACAGAGATATGAAGAAATAATAAGTTGTTTGACTCTCTACTACAAGTGCAAAGTAAAAGATATAAATAAATGTGCAAGTGTAAGTCAAGATCTAAGTGTAGATCTTCAAAGATCTGCACTATGTCCTACAACAGTGTGTCAAAACAAAATAGAGTATGAAATTGCCGGACTTCCTTCTAGAAGATCTTTGGCTTTGTTCCCCAGTTTTGTTGTGGCATATTTGATTTTGTGTCATCTTTATTATCACTTCATGCATTTTAAAAATGAATATACAATCTCGTGCTATTTTTCTATATAAGAAATTATCAACTATCTGGGTTCATTTTTGAATAATGAGAACAAAAAAGTGAGCTCTGGGAAAGAGGAGGTTAAGAAACCCTATGTTTGGGAAGTTCATTCAAGGGCAGGGCATTCTCTAAATAGGCATTCTGTAGCCACATTTAGAACCACTTGGATGTAATGGTGTAATTCACTTTAGAATAAACGACTCAGCACTCAGGGTCATAAAAACCAGGACCTGACCTAAACTGTCTGGTCCTCTAATAGCTTTCTAAGCATTATAAACTAAGGGCAGTTCCTGTCTAGCAACAACCAAGGTGTGTAATCAAGTTCTCCTTCAAAATAAATTGTTCTGGGTCATTTTGATAGCAGGAGGTTTGCTGGAAGAATCAGTACGTAGGCACAGTAGAAAGCTGCTGACATAATTACTTATCGTCACCCTCTTAATATAATGGCCTAACATCATTTTTTTCAGAAAAAACAAAAAACTGAACCAAACTAAGAAAATGACTTGGGTCATTATTTTAAGAGGGTGACACTATAATAGTTACTAACAGCATTTAAAGAGAGCTCCAAATTACTCTGAAAATTGTGTGACTATTTCTTATCAGTCATTACTGCTGTAAGCACAGTAAATTAATGATTTTAAAGCATGAACTATTTGAGATAGAGAGCTATATAGAGAGGGGAAAGCAAGGACATGCAGATCCTAGCCAGGTCAGGTTCAGCATGAATCTTGATTGATGTGATGAGAGACAGTTGACAGCCTCAGAGTCCAGAGGTTTGGAAGGGGAGAGTTAATCCTGGTGTACGTCTCCTTTCAGCCTCAGCTGTGGGGCAAAAGTCAGGACACTCCACTGACTGATGAGCTCCAGACCGTGAGCTCCACACTACAGGCTGACTTCCCCCTCACCCCATTCCTTACCCTGTCAGGCTTGAGCCACCTTTAACAGCCCTCTGCCCACACAATCACAGCCAGTGATTACCCGTCACAGTGCCATGGTTGGATGGGCAGGTACCGATATGTCTGAACCATTGAGAGGGAAAGATTTTGCCATTGTGTGTGTGTGTGTGTGTGTAGATTTGCACTTATGTCATCTGTCAAACTACTCAGTCCTGAGCTGTTTGTTTGGTATGAGAGCCTGCTTCTGGGCTGTGTATCAGAAAAATAGGGTGTACATCATATGTTTGTGTCCTTAGTGTCCTCATGGGCATACAGATACACCATTACTTCATTACATATAGAAATATGTATTACCATTTAAGTTGCTTGCAGTCTCCTCCTCAGCGTGTGTAGCAAGCAGAGATTTTAAATCTGCAGAGAAGGCCTGAGATGGCTGATACATTTCAAATGGTGTCCTGGAAACACAAAAATCATATTTAGAATAGTAAATAAGGCTAGATCCCAGACAGAAAAAGTAATTTAGACAAAGTAACAAGTGTCTTATTTTCTTCTTTCCCTTTACCACCTCACTCTGAAACCTCAATGGCTGAGTGATGGATAGATTAAACTATATATGTACAACATACAATTCAATTTTAGGGTTATTTGTGTGTGAGGTCAGTCTGCTGCAGCCCCATTAAAAAAAAAAAAGCACATACACCAATATGCCAACCTTCCATTGTAAGAAATGTGAGACAGACTTTGTAAGTTGAAGGGGGAGCTGCTTGTACTTAGATATTATATTTAATCCTGAACATTGTATGCCTCTTCTAAGTCCTCCATGGATCTAGCTGTTCTCCTTGCATACAGTACTTCACATGCTGTAGCCTCACTAGCCTTAGGCTGTTTGCACATTTAAGCTTTCACTAGAGAGTAGTAAAAAAAACATAAATTTTATCTCTGTTTGGATACATACGAATCGGTCCTAATAAATAATTATATTCAGTCTATAATATTTCATTATATCAATTTAAGCAAAATGGATATATAGAGGAAGTGATAAACAAACCTTAAACCAAGTGAGCAGCAGTGGTCAGCCCTGATAAAGTGCCCTTGAAGACAATTTAAAAACAAACAGGTTTGTTCTTTTTTGTGCATGAACTAATAACCTAATGGTTTTATTATTATTATTATTATTATTATTATTATTATTATTATTATTATTATAATTATTATTACCACCACCCTATTTTAATTAACCAAAATAAGAAAATTTGGACCAAAATGCCTTAATGTGTCTAAAGATAATTTGGTGGCTGCAAGATTTTTTTTGCTTGTTTTTATTTATTTATTATCATTATTGTTATTATTTTTGTAGGTTCATAATGTAAAAGTTATTTTAAGCCAGTTTTGGGGGGAATTGCAATAAACTTTACATCAAACCAGGCTTGGGTCTTAAATTTTGCAATCATCTAGCACAGTTAAATCAGGCCAGTAAATGCAGGTGAGGGCCAGTTCAGATGTCAATTCTATATATGCCTGTGCAGACTTTTATTTCAGGGTTCAGTGCTTTGATCACAAATACTTTGACTCTGGCAGCTGATGGAAGAACGAGCATTCACTTACTCCAACCACACCACCTAGCCAGCTCAGGAAATCAAACTGATGCACCCTCTGGTCACAAGCTTGCTTTCTGTAACCTGCAGGCTATGCACAAATCTACCAAGATGGTAGAGTTATGACTCTAATATAGCTGAGCACTTTTAGCAAATTCTTTAAAGCTCTTTCCTCCACTAAACTCCTTCCTTCGTTCAGTCTTTTTCCCATTATTATTGAAGCTTGTTAAAATTCAACCTCTACTTTCTTTCTGCCAGCCAGTCTCTCTGTCTCTCCATTAAGCTCTGCCACTATCACCGCTGCAGGCTTATTGCACTCTAGATTGGCTCTCTGGTCTATTCCACAGTTAAGGGCTGCTACAGCTGGGGACTTAGAGCATTCCTGCTCAGGCGGTCCGAGGGCCTGAAACTGCACTCTTCTTGCCTCTTCCCTGACCTGCTCTCCAGTGGACTACTCAGCCCAAAAGGAGCTGGTTAAATAAAGGCTGCAATAATGGGACCTGCTGAAGCCAAGCCTGCAGGCAGTATACTGCACAATAAGTAGTAAAAAAAAAACTGCTTTGTACACTGGTGACTAATATCGGCTGGTTATGAAGACCACAGAGAAGCAACAGAAGCAAATGCTGTGGTAACAAAAGATGTATGTATGACAACAAAACTACCTGCCTGTGCATGTGATGGTATACCTGTGTCCCCATTAATGGAGGCAGCAAGAAAGTGAGGGTTATCAAAATGATCAAATACCAATGTCAGCACAGGCAGTATATGTAACAAATAAAGTTGTCAAAAAATTTATATCGGATGTTAATTGATACTAAAAATTACTATCAGATTAAATGCTCATTTGTAACAGTAATGATACAGGTAGCAACAGTGCTGTCTTCAACTCTTCCAGCTGACACACAACTTCACACAGCACAGCTGCACACAGGCACACAGCCCCTCCCCTCACTAACAGATAAACACATGAACAACACACTTGGCAAAGCATCTTAAAGCCCGACATCCTGTTCATTATGAAGGATTTTTGAGGTCAGTAAAGCTCCTGTTTCAACAGCGCTGAAGTATTAAACAGTTATCATAATTGTTAACCTGGTTTTCACACACACGTTAATGTTAGCCATTTAACTACTAGCAATTGCCCAATATCCACATTAGCGGTCTGTTATCATTAAGATAGTGGCAAACCGCTATGGCTAATAAAATAATAACCTTAATGTTGGAGCTGGGCAGAAGACATTATCAATCCAGTCTGTCTGCAATGTTATTAGGCAGTGTTAATTAAACAGAATAGCACAATTATTTGTGTCTATAAAGTGTTATGTTTCTCTTAAAGTCCCCGATTGAAAGAGAAAAAAGTTTGAGCAACAAGTCAGAAACAGTAGCAGCCTACCTTACCAATTCTATCTGACCAGCAACAAAAATATGGTGCCAAGTCACCCGAAGGACAGGAAATAAACAGGGCAGTAGATGAATACATTTGCATGGACACATATTGTTCTAATCTTTACTTTTAAAAAAACAAACCAAAAAAAAAATGCCTCTTACATTTGTCATTTTTCCTCTGTTGCAGGGTTATTACAGTTAACGAAAATGAACGAAATAACAAAAACTGAAATAGAAAAAACATTGTCATTAACTGAAATAAATAAAAACTAAAATTTAAAGGAAAAAACGATAACTAACTAAAACTGAATTGTGAGTTTATAAAACTAACTAAAACTAACTGAAATTATAGATATTGTCATTTTTTAAAAGTGTTTTTTTTATTTTTTTTACTATGATAGCACACATAGAAGCGAGTGTCTTGTTGTGGATGATGAAAAATATGCGGAGCACTTCGTAGTCAGGAAAAACCACCAACATCAAAGTCCACCTGAAAAGCACACATAGGGCAGCTAAGGAAACCACTCTGATCCTACGAGGTAACCTGGCCTGTACCTCCGGAGAAACGTGACTACTCCTCGGGTCGACGCAGCCCGCAACATTGTGATTACCCTGTTTAGTCCTTGTGCGTTTCCGGCTACTTTATTGGTCAGATAATAACAATCAGGAATAATAATCAAAGCATCAATATAAGGACTCACAAATGTCAGCAAATTCCTGAAGGGAGACTGCTGAAACTATCGGGATGGATGTGAGGGAATGAAGAAAGTGAAAAAAACAGGGACAAATATGTTTTGCAACCAAAAAACTGAGCACAAAGAGTGAGGACCAAAAAACACCAGCACACAACCACAAGGTAATCAACACACACAATCCAGCTACACATGCATAAATGAGTTTGGCCACTTCCGTAGGTTGTGTACAGAGGCCGCAAAAACCCTGCTCCAAAACAAAAGCAGCTTCAGGTGGAGAACATCAGGATGTAGCTGGATTTGACCACTGACTCCTTCAAAGAGTTTGTTTTTGTCAAACACCAAATGTAGGTGTTGTTAATCTACTGCACTGACGCTGAAGTTTATTGGGAGTTTATTGTAGAATTTGTTGAGTTTTGGAGTTCGTATTTTTCTTTGTTTCTCCCTGTTGATGTTCATGTGTGTCCTTAATGTTACACACATTTAGCATGTAGTGCTGCCGTGTGTGAACAGTTGGTTGTTGAATATATTTCTTTAAAGGGTGTCTTTAAAGGGTACCTGATTAAGTATGAAAATACTAAAACTAATACTGAAACTAACTAAACCTAAGCAAAAAAACCAAAAATAAAAAATAAAAACGAGCTAAACCACTCCGAAAACTAATTAAAACTAAGTGAATTAGAGAAAAAAGTAAAAACTAACTAAAATTTAACTATAATGTAAAATCCAAAACTATTATAACCCTGCTCTGTTGTATTGATTACTGATTATTTTCCTGGGTACTGGTATTGAGTTTGAAATTGCTGTATCATGAAAACCCTACCATGTACCCAATTGTACAAGTAATGAACAACTGGATACATGGCAGTTGTACACATTTAGAGAAAGAAAGGCTAGCCATTATAAAAAGATATATATAAATGAAAATAAAATAGCTTTTTTTCCTCAATTTTAAAAAATACTACAATAGCGTGAGCATCTTAACCTTTACCTTACTGACTTAAATATGATTAACTTACAAACGTTTGACACAATAGCAAACAAAAGGCCAAAATACCATGAAGTCATTATTTAAGGAAAAGTAACAGCAGTTGTAACACATCTATATCACATTAAAAGCTGTTGACAAATGCATGATAACACAAATAAATAAAAACCAAAACTGTCATCTACTACTTTTTTAAGTTCTAAAATCATTCTAAACAAAAAACAGTTGCCAGGAATAATGAAAGGGGAAGAATCATAACTTTTCACTGAGCCTACTGCCTGAAGCCCATGACAGAAGCCTTGACATGGTTTTAAATATTAACTATATATGTGATGCTTGCACATTTTTTTTCTGTACCTCCGGTGCTTCTTGAGAAGCAATCTGTCCATGTAGGTAAGGCTGTTTTCTGTGAACTCCACCATGACAGGAACCCTCTCTTCTCCCCCGCCTCTTCTTTGTCCTTCAGCTTCTCTGTCTGGAGGGAGGGCAGTCTGGGTTGCCATAGCTGACACTGATACTGGAGGGAAATGGGGAGAGGGACATCAAACAAAAATAAAGTTAAGATGTAAGAGATGGAAAAAAATGCCCCAAAGGAAAAAAGATTCAGAAAGGTAGAACAGGTAGCAGGAAAACATAATCCGGCAGCTTCTCAGCACACACTCCTCAAAAAAGTGAGAAAACACCTTGTCACCATGCCAAAAGTGCCAAAACACAAACAGACAGGAGAGAGGCCCCTGGGAATAAGAAAAAAGATGTATGAAATACTAAAGGAACATAGTGAGTGCATGAGAGAAAATAAAAGATAGAAGTAAGAAGGAGAAATGTTATGATTGTACTCCAGACACTTTGGCAGTCCACAGTGGCAGCTTTAAATTGGGCCTGGGTGCCATTGGCCTGACAGAAATAATTAGGGCTGGAGGGGCTAGCAGCAATTTGCAGAGCAGAGCAAAAGGAGAGAGGAGCAGAGTCTGTTCGCGCAGTAAAGCAGAGAAAATAGGAGGTCTAATAAAAAGCACAAACACCTAGACACATATACACAGAACCTGAAATAATAGTGCTAATAATATACACCCACATAAACCCAGCCACACAAACATTATTACAGATGTAGATACACAATATCTGTGAAAAGACACAAAATTGCCTGACACAGTTGCGCCTGGACACATACGCATACACACAGCTGAGGCGATTAGTGCTGTGGTGTGGAGTGGGGCGACCCCTAACACTCCTCTCATTATCTCAATATGCAACAGCAATGGATTACCATCCTATTGCAGTAGTAAGCACTTTCTGTAAGACCAGATCAGAGCGTAGACAGGGAGAAATAAAGCAGGAAAAGTGAGAATTAGGTAAAAATGCAATGGAAGCAGAACGGAAGAGCTGAGAAGAAAAATATGTTGTTGGGCAAAGCTGAATTAAAAAAATAATAATCTGAAAGCCATAGTTAGACACTGCAGTTTGGTAATGAAGCTATACAGTAATCCACATGCATTCTATTCCACTCCAGTGCATGACGTATGAATGTATTCACACTACGGTTGCAGAAGCAACTGGCTACAAGTCACTGGAATGAAATAGAAGCTGGAAGCTTGACGCATGACAGTTGCTGCACTATGAGTGTGACAGATGACAAATCAAAACTGAGCTGGCCTCAACGTTATTCACTGAAATAACGCTCTGAAGCATCAAACATCACTTGCTTCCAAGTTCATAGACACACACACACACACACACACACACACACGCACGCACACAAGCTCAGCAATGATGTCAACTAGGAAGAGCGACACTGGAAAGGCAAGTCAGTGACAATGTACAGGGGTTGGACAATGAAACTGAAACACCTGGTTTTAGACCACAATAATTTATTAGTATGGTGTAGGGCCTCCTTTTGTGGCCAATACAGCATCAATTCGTCTTGGGAATGACATATACAATTCCTGCACAGTGGTCAGAGGGATTTTAAGCCATTCTTCTTGCAGGATAGTGGCCAGGCCCTGACGTGATGCTGGTGGAGGAAAACATTTCCTGACTTGCTCCTCCAAAACACCCCAAAGTGGCTCAATAATATTTAGATCTGGTGACTGTGCAGGCCATGGGAGATGTTGAACTTCACTTTCATGTTCATCAAACCAATCTTTCACCAGTCTTGCTGTGTGTATTGGTGCATTGTCATCCTGATACACGGCACCGCCTTCAGGATACAATGTTTGAACCATTGGATGCACATGGTCCTCCAGAATGGTTCGGTAGTCCTTGGTAGTGACGCGCCCATCTAGCACAAGTATTGGGCCAAGGGAATGCCATGATATGGCAGCCCAAACCATCACTGATCCACCCCCATGCTTCACTCTGGGCATGCGACAGTCTGGGTGGTACGCTTCTTTGGGGCTTCTCCACACCGTAACTCTCCCGGATGTGGGGAAAACAGTAAAGGTGGACTCATCAGAGAACAATACATGTTTCACATTGTCCACAGCCCAAGATTTGCACTCCTTGCACCATTGAAACCGACGTTTGGCATTGGCACGAGTGACCAAAGGTTTGGCTATAGCAGCCCGGCTATGTATATTGACCCTGTGGGGCTCCTGATGGACAGTTTTGGTGGAAACAGGAGAGTTGAGGTACACATTTAATTCTGCCGTGATTTGGGCAGCCGTGGTTTTATGTTTTTTGGATACAATCCGGGTTAGCACCCGAGCATCCCTTTCAGACAGCTTCCTCTCGCGTCCACAGTTAATCCTGTTGGATGTGGTTCGTCCTTCTTGGTGGTATGCTGACATTACCCTGGATACCGTGGCTCTTGATACATCACAAAGACTTGCTGTCTTGGTCACAGATGCGCCAGCAAGACGTGCACCAACAATTCGTCCTCTTTTGAACTCTGGTATGTCACCCATAATGTTGTGTGCATTGCAATATTTTGAGCAAAACTGTGCTCTTACCCTGCTAATTGAACCTTCACACTCTGCTCTTACTGGTGCAATGTGCAATTAATGAAGATTGGCCACCAGGCTGGATCAGTTTAACCATGAAACCTCCCACACTAAAATGACAGATGTTTCAGTTTCATTATCCAACCCCTGTAGCTGGCTGTGCTTAGCTGTTTTGTAACTTAGTGGCACATAGTTTGAAAGTACCATTAATTTTCAAATATTGACACACTAGCACTTTTCAAAATAAAAACAGTAATTTTATTCAGCATTCAAGAACTTTTCAGAAGGACTTTGGTTTTTGAATTAATGAAGAATTGAAGTTTGTTACTTTTAATTGAAGTTCCACTGATCATCAACAAACTCTGCATTTCAACAAAGTACTACAGCCTGATTGACATGGGCAGAGAGTGTGGAGGAGGTACTAGAGAAGAAGGAATATCAAAAAAGATACAGGGCATGGTCCAATGTAAAATAACTCAAGCGCTCTCCATCAGATCACCTATCCTCTGCTACAGCAGGGTTTTTATAACATGAAGGATTTTTTTTTCTCATGGAACGAGGTTTAAGCCAGTGCTAAAAACACATCTTGTGCCAAAATGATAAATGAGAATAAAATACTAATTCAAATCCACTCCAAATACATTGAATAGGAATTCATCACATGACTGACAAACAGTGAAATTAATTCAAAAACATTGCTAGAACCAAAGGTATTCATCTTTGGTTTCTAGCAATGTCTAGCACCCCTCTCATTTAAAGCTATACAGTATTTTGCATTTGATGGTGATGCTGGATAAGCCAACTAAGCTGCACTGTTTTGACCGGGCCTGAACAACCAGTTGTGAATATTGGGATCGCAGTTCTAGAAAACAAAACTGATCAGAAAGGGTTCAGCAACCAATTCAAACATAAAAGCAGTGGAATGCTGCCACCCTTTAGTCAAGGCTCCTGGTGTTTCCCAGTTACACTCATGGTGTCACAGTCACACAATGGGTTCATCCTTTTTCAATGTGCAGATGACCAAGATCTTTTCAAAATCCTAATCAAGTACTTAACAGTATGAAAAACAAGTAAAACTTAACAGGTAAAAGCAAAAGTAAACAATGAGTGAAAACAAAACTGTTATAACCCGTCTAGGGGCCCATAGCCAAATAAATAGGGCGTGACCCTCAGCCTCAACCACAGCCAATCGTCCGCACGCAGGAGCACAACACACCAATCGAAAACCAGGCACCTGCACAGACAAATTAGCATTTACAACACACACACCCTTACAGATGTAACAAAACAAATCAGTGGGTGAAAACCAACAAAATAAAATTCACAACGCAAAGATCTCAAACACTGATGCAAACCAGTGTCCTGCTGACCATCTTCTTACTCTACCAAAACCCCTTCAGCCTTTTAATGTGGACTTTGTAGGTCAGTAAAGGAGAACATTATCTCCAGGGATACAATATTAATGCCGCTGTGTGTCAAAGCACAGATGCCAAAGGACATCTTGTGCAGAATTTAAAAACACCAGTGGTATATTCACAGAACAGCAGTATGTATCAAATATGCTTAAAGTTCACAGAACTTCACAAGAAACTTTGAATTTGGATAGTGGTTAAATTACATTTTTTTTTTGTTTTGTTTTGCATCCTCTCCCCGTGTCTGCATGGGTCCTGTCCGGGTACTCCAGCTTCCTCCCACAGTCCAAAGACATGGATAGAGTTGGGTTAAATGGCGATTCTAAATTGCCCGTAGGTGTGACTGTGAGTGTGAATGGCTGTCTGTCCCTGTGACAGATTGGCATGCTGCCCAAGGTGTACTCCTACTTTGTGAACACTTTTCTTAACTGTTTACTTGGGGTTACTGATGCTACACTTACACTTGGGAAAAGCAGTGACTGGAGACTACAACACGATCAAAATTAATGTGACTATGCACAATTAACTTGCAGTCTTGTTGCCTTCAAAACGATTGCTTGAAAGATGCAATCAGTTGCCCTCTTCATGTAACTTTGGTGCGTTTAGCTGGCAATCAAATGGCAAAAAGATGGAGTCAGTCTGCTATCAGTTTGCGATTGAATGGGGTCAAGTTGTTAATTACATGCAATCTGTTGTGATAATATGGTAATTAACTGCGATAATCAGTAAAAGGTCATGTTTGTAAATGAGAACTAGTTCTCAAACATTTTACCTGGTAAAATAAAGGTTTTAAAAAAATAGAAAATCTGTTGCAGTCTGTTCCCATCTACATACGCAGAAATTCGCATGAAGTACTAACATTCACAGTCCAGTCAGAACCTCATAGATTTGAACAAAAAAATTCAGAAATTGTTGCAGAATGGCAATTTAACAGCAAAAATCCATAGTGACTTGGCATATAAGAAAATAACCAGAATACAACCAGTTGGCAACCAGATGAGTCGAGTCTCATTTTGCAAAGAGACGTGTGACAGACAGGTTGCATTTATCGCCACAGACTGACTTAGACTGAGCGCAATGTGATGGCAATCTGTCTGCATTTATAAATGAAACAATAATTAGTTGCAAACCTTCTCCACTCTGTCTTAGAGTGACTGCAGTCTGTCTGAGTCAGACTGTGATTGGAGACAGGTTGCATCCCACCCAACGACCTGTGCAATCACAATCCAAAGTGGTCATCCAGAGGCCTGTTGGTCACTGAATATGAAAAGATTCAGTGCAATCAATGGGCAAACACCAATTTTTACTAGTCACAAGGAGGCTGCCATCCTATTTTTACTCTAGTGTGACTGAGCAATGAGATGTCTGTCACTTGGCAAGAGGCAGGGTGCATGCTGCTCAGTTCCATTACAACACAAAGAGATGGACAACCACTTACTCTCAATAGTATCCACACCTGGAAGAATTTACAGCCAGCAACATATCATAAATCTAACAAGGATGTCTTTGAACCTTGTGAGGAAGCTGGAGTACCCCAAGTAAAGCCACAGGTACAGAGAGAATATGCTATACAGTATATACCATACAGAAATGACCCAGCAAACCAGGAGAAATGAACCAGAGGCATCCTTACTGTGAGGCGACACAGTTTGCCAGTCTTAGCCACTGCAGGACCATGGCATTCTTTACAAAGAAAACCTGATATGAAAATAAAAGATACATATTATATTCTCATCATTGTTAGTTATATTTAGCTTAATTTTGTGTACCAGGTCTGACAGGTATCCAGAATCCATCGTTTTTCTTTCCCCTCCATAATTTGAGAGCCTCCTGGAAAGATCTTGCAGACTCCTCCTCACTGTACTCTCCCCTAAGAAGAGGGCGGGGGGATCCAGTGATATCCACCTTTTTCTCCTCTCCATGACTCACAGCCAACACCTGCGATAGAAGGAATCTTTCCATTAATGTAATTACAGGGATTAATGGTAAACAATGTGATGTAAGGCTAAGAAGCACCCCTCCTGCATGAAGAGTCTTCTTGCTAAAGGTTAATGCTAGCACAAATCAAATACTGCTGACTAAAAAACAGTTTTTCTCTGATATAATAACACAGCAAATATAATCAGTATGATGGTGCTAAAACTTTCAATTATTATATATTCTTTTTTGATAACTGCAATTTAATGGAAGGGTCTCTTAATGAGATTTTCTGTGCTACAGGCACATTACGGTCTTCATTTTCCAGAGGCAAAGGACAAGCAAAACCGTGCCCTTAAAATCTGTATACTTGCAAATGTGGCTGTAACCTTGGCTATACCTTTGTTGATGCATCATTTAAAAAGCAATAGGAACTCTTCATCAATCTTCATATTAGACCTCCGAATATAAGTTCAGCTGAAATAAGGCTGAAAATAGAAACTGTCCCTCCAAGTAAAGTTCATCTGAGATAAAATAACAATGACTGATTGTGTTACATACATAACAAGTCAGTAAGCATTAAGCAGTAGCTGTCATCAACAAATCCACAGCTTTTGAAAATCAAACAAAAAAATGACATCAAATGTAACCTGCTCAAACTCACATAGATAAGATAGTATTTTTGTTGTTGCTTTTGTTTTCTGCCATTTACATCTTGCTTTATGTATAGTTCTGGTTTACCTGGCATAGCAGATTTTGTGCTTCTAAGATGTAAAAGGTTTAGTTTATCAATAAATAATTACTGAATCAAATTCTGATATTTGCTCTAGATATAAAACAGAAACAGGTGACTTTATCCACATGATTTGGAAATGCAATAAATTAAAACATTACTGCTGCCAAATATGGGGGGATCTGCTGGAGACTGCCAAAAGAAACCAGGCATGGTATATCAAACCAGCCATGACTGCTGGCAATAAATACATTGCCCTTTTATGAAAAAGTGCAGACCCCACCTCCATTTCCATGTGGCTTAATTAAGTCTCCAAAGAAAACCACATCGTTTTGACAAATGCTGGTCTGATTTCAGGCACTACATTCATAATAGATCACCCTCTTTAGTGACATGTTTATCTACAAATATTAATTTCTGTGTAGCTATTGTCAAATTCTCATGGGTTAAATATCACATTTTTTTATATAGCTCGCTAATTCAACTCTTTGTTGGTGGTTTCCTTTTATATGATTTATTTATGTATTCATATAATTTATGTATATTTTACTGGTTTTAGTTTTTCTCTTGCCATAGAAATGATTAATTTCAGTATAGTCCCTTGTCTGGTAATGAGTGGGAGTGGGCTTAAGGGATTGTTTCTGTGTTTGTTTTTTTAGTCTTGCTTCTAATTTTTTTTACTTGTCACTGAAGTCTGAATATTTTATTCCTACGTTTTTCTTGTAAATGACCTTATGCTGGGGAAAATTTATTAAACATACAGTTAAAAAAATCATTACTGAACTGTGTCATGGTTTTGGTTGGAACAAAAATCAGTGGTTAAATCTACTGGAGACTTCCCTTCACTTGCAGCTTTTCTGAATAGCTGCATGGCACTGAAAGCAAGCCTGCCACTGTGTTTGCGTGTGTGTGTATGCGTGTATTAACTTTTCCTTTGGATGCGGATTATTAGTCAAGTCAAGTGAAGTTAAAGTTTATTTCTATAGCACATTAAAACAACCTCAGTTGACCAAATTGCTGTACAGGTTATAAAAAATATATACTATACAACAGTCACTAAATCAACAATTAATATATAAATAAATAATATAAATCAAATACAACAAAGTAAATAAAAGCTTTGTTTGCATAATTAAAAACCAGAGTACTTAGCTCAACTAGATCTGTAAGCAAGCGAATCTAAAAATGTTTTTAGAAGTGTTTGAAAATGATTGAGACTGGGCTGCTCTTATGTGAATGGCTAAGTTGTTCCAAAGATTTATTATTTGTTATTGCTGTTTGTTCTTATTGTATATTTTTTTGTAGTTAAATGAAAGGACTGCACTGAATGAGCAGCTTAAAAACAAAATAACAATACCAAGTATTT
The DNA here is from genome assembly GCA_024447675.2 of Pterophyllum scalare. Lineage (NCBI taxonomy): Eukaryota > Metazoa > Chordata > Actinopteri > Cichliformes > Cichlidae > Pterophyllum > Pterophyllum scalare. The sequence goes on along the minus strand of JAMQGT020011597.1, from coordinate 230,154 downwards.
TTTCTACAAAGAGATGCTTATATTTACATGTGAAGGTGAGGGGGTGAGACCTTTGGTGAAGACATTAGGTTATATTTAGTGGATATTAACTTTATTCATTAAATAATTTCATTTTACTTATGGCTTTTACTGCAACTACTGTGAGGGCACTGATTATAGCTGTCATGGTCCTGGGCCCTTATGACCCAGCGTTTTTTGTTTGTGCTTAGTTTTTGAATTGTGTTTACCTTTTCTGTCCTCCTTTTGTTGTGTTATTAGTTATGTTTTCATTTCTAGTTCCCCCATGTTTCCCAGTGTGCAGTGTTTAGTCTGTGTCTTTGTTTATTTGTCTGACTTCCTGTTTCATTTTGATAGTCTTTTGGTCCCTGTGTGTTGTGTTCTGTTTTGCTTCCCCTTTGTCATTAGTGTTATTTGGTTCACCTGTGTTCCCAGCTGTTTCCACTCACCACATCAGCCCTCTTGTATTTAAGTCCTGTGTTTCCTCTGCTTGTTGTCGCATCCTCATCGTTTTGGTCTGTGTTGACTTGCGCTGTGTGCCACCTGTCCTTGATTCTTGTTTTTGTTTTGGTCCACATCTAGTCAAGTTTTGGTAATTCTGAAGTTGCTGCCACTAGTTCCGTCCAGCCTTGCCTTCTGTCCTTCGTTTGCAAATACAGCTAACATTTTTAATTAAGCTTTTGCCTGGGTGTCCTGCATTGAGTCCTCTGCCTTGCCTGCCACAGCGTTTCATGACAGAAGGATGAGACCAGAATGGATCCCATGGATACCAAGATGTACAGTGGCACTTGGCTGGCTCTCGGGGGACTTGCCTGTTGGAAAGTTCCTCAGCGACGCCACTCACCTCCTTTGCCTAAGCCGCAGGTACTCAGAGTGGGCGGACATTTTCTCGCTCCTGCCTCTCCATTCGCTAGCCCCTTTTCTCCTCTGCAGTCAACACAGTGACGGAGGAAGAATTCCTGGCAGCGGTGGAAAGAGTTTTCTCCAGAGCCGTGCAGTTTAAAGCCGCATGAGCCGTTTGAACGCTTCATGGGATATTATGACCCATCATCACTGCAGCCGCGGATTTCCACGCCATCGCCGCCGAGTTCTACGCCATCACTGCAGCCGTGGATTTCCACACAATCGCCGCAGCCACGGAGTTCCACTCCACTGCCGGAGCCATGGATTTCCACGCCACTGCCGCAGCCGTGTGTTTCCACACCACCGCCACAGCTGCAGATCTCCACGCCATCACCACTGCCACGGAATTTTCAGGCCGTCATCACCGCTGCTGTCACAGCCCACTTCAGTGGGGAGGGAGCATGGCTCTCAGCAGTGAAAACAGCAGTCCTAGCCCGCTGACACAATGAGTAATCCTGCTTTTGCCTGAAAACTTTGAAGAAACTATTAAATTACAGACTGTGTTTGATAAAACTGTGGTCAGTGAGGCTCATACTGTTACCCCTGAAACAATGTCTTATGGTCATGCTATGGACTCTGTGGCTCTTTTTCTCTTGAGGCCAGGAAGACTGTTATTCAGAAAGTCTTTGTGTTTTGATGTGCTCCTATGCTCCTGTGAGGCATTCGGTCCCTGCACCTGTTCTGTTCCCTCAGGTGGGAACAGCTAAGGACCAGTCCGTCCCTGCAACTGTATCTGCTCCGCAAGTAAGAGTGGCTGAGGAAAGGCTCACTGCACCCGTTCTGTTCCCTCGGGTGGGGACGCTAAGGACCAGTCCGTCCCTGCACCCTATCAGCTCCGCAGGTGGGAGTGGCCAGAACTATCCCACTCCTGCACCTGTATCTGTCTCTCAGGTGGGGGCAGCCCAGCCTCAAGGAGTAGCAGAGGGCCCTCATAAGTAGCCCCGCCAGAGTCTTCAGCGCCTGCAGCAGTGCCCCCGTCTTATCAGCCTTCAGCACCTGCCACAGCTCTTCAGCCTGAGGCCACGTCAGTTGCAGCAGCTTTTTGGCCCAAGCCTGCATCTGAGGGTCCTGCTCAGCCCGAGCCTCCAGGGGGTCCCACTCAGTCCGAGTCTTCAGAGGGTCCCGGTCAATCTGAGCCTCTAAGGATGCAAGCCAGTGAGTCTCCGCCATCAATGCGGGCTACCTGCAATGCCTTCTGAGAGTCGTCGCCGTCAATGCAGGCTACCTGCCTTGCTATCTGAGAGTCTTCACTACCGCTGCCAACAACCAGGCCTCCACCATCCTGGCTGCTGGCCATGCAGTCATCCTCCAGAGATCCTCCGTCGTCACTGCTGGCCACGCAGCAGGCCCCCTGAACTGAGTCATGTGCATTGCCACCACTGGAATCATGGCCAGCCTCCTGTTTCATCTCAGTGCCACTGCTGGGATCATGGCTGGCCACCTGAACTGTTTGGACTTTACCATCTGTCCTCTTGGCCAGGACAGCCTCCTGAACTGTGTGGACTTTGTTGTTAGGCCCTTGTTAGCCACCTGGACTTTATTTTTTTGTCTTTTGCTCAGCCTTGCGTTGCCACTTTGCTTTGATTTGGCCACTGTTTGGACTAGGGATGCGCCAATCCGATATTCAGTATGGGTCCAATCCTGGTCAAAATTACTGGATCAGATATCGTAAAGAAATAAAAAATGCAATCCGATCTGATCCAACCCACATTAGCTGCATTACAGTTCTCCGCCGTCTTCTTCTTCTTGTGGGTTTGCGGTTGACCAAACCAGCTTAGAACTGCATTACCGCCACCTACCAGAATGGAGTGGGGATCAGGAAATAACCCCCTCAGTTCTCCGTCACTGCAACGGATTCCCTTTGACACTGAGTGGATGATCACTGACATGGTTTTCCACGCCTCCACCGCTCTCTGCGTGCTCGCTGTGCTGAGAATTTCAGCTGTTATTTTTTTTTCTACTTCAGCATACTGCTAGCGAGCGCCACGAAGGACCCCTTCCCCATCAAAAAATGTTTTATATTTTAATCCCTGATTAGTGACTAAATATAGACCTGCAGTAGAAACGTATTTAGGAGAATGCTTGTGAATATAAAACATTACAAGATTACACTCACGCAGCCCCCAGTTTTTCAACATAAACACTGATAACACAACAGCAGCAGTCAGCCAATTTACCTGCAGTCAGTCTGCACAAGCGCAAAGAGGCAGAGCTGGTGAGCTCAGATGGAGCAGAAGAAAGCTTTTCTCCCTGTAAGCACCATTAAAGCTTTACTGGGAAACAGCTGGAGGTCCTTCATCAACCAACTGATCAGTAAGTGAAGAAAAGAGAGATTTGTAGCTGCTCCATCCACCCTGTTTGTTTCACACAGGGAAAAACTACAGTACAGAAGTTAAACTATACAGATGAACTGTTAATGTGAAAAAAGTATTTCTTATCCAGTTACTCAGGTAACTGATGGAATAATTGAATAGAATACTCGATTACTAAATTAAGCGATAGTTGCAGCCCTACTGAAATTTGCAACACACCATAAGCCAATGCATCACCTTCTCACATAGGAGCAACAGGATTCAGGTGATAGAGCGATTGTTGTAAGTAAGTGAAGTTTATTTATTTAGTGCTTTTCACAGAAAAAAAAGTCACAAAGCACTGTACAATAATTAAAACACATTATCAAAAAAAAACCCAGATAAAACACCATGTTAAAAATATATTAACATTACCATATTAAAAGAAAAGGAATAAAAATAAAGTCAACAGAAAGCCTGGTTAAACAGAAAGGTTTTCAGCTGTTTTTTTAAGACACCACAGAGTCAGCTAAATGGAGCTGAAGTGGTAAACAGTTCCAGAGCTTTGGCACCACTGCCTGAAAAGTTCTGCCCCTCCCTGGTCGTTAGACTTGACGTGGGACAACTAAAAGATTTGGATTTTGTTGTGTGAGGGACTGTTGACTTATGTAAAATGTATCCAGGCATTTTAAATCAATTGTTTTTTGTTTTGTTTTTTTAAAAAGATTGGATTTGTATCTGTATCAGCAGATATCCAAATGTAAAATATCGGTATCGGTATCAGACCTAAAAAAGTGGTATCCTGCCATCCCTAGTTTGGACTCTGGTTCTGTTTCGTTTTGGAAGAAAGTTTTGATAATTCTGAAGTTGAGGCTGCTAGTTCCATCCAACCCTGCCTTCCTTCCTTCCTTTCTTTGCAAATAAAACTTACATTTTTAATTAAGCTTTTTGCCTGGGTGTCCTGCATTGGGGTCCTCTGCCTTGCCTGCCACAGCATTTCATGACAATAGCACCATTTTGACAAACACAAAAGAACCTGAACAGGGTTCTCAGAAAACAGGATGTGTGTGTGGTTGACTTGTACCCTGTGCTGCTATTGCAGAAAATAAATGTGCAAATTTTGATTCCTATAGCAACTGCTTTTTGTCAGCCTGTAGAAACCATCCCACAGATGTTTGGACATGTATAGACTAGAACACATTAGTTTACTTTAAATACTAGTTTAGGCCAATTTTTTGTTTAATATCCTTATTTTGTCAGGGATCATTCACAAAAATTGTCATGTCAGAGAAAAAGATGCCAGCATCAGAACTCAAATGAGCAACCTGCAGGTGACTAGTAAGCTGTTCTAAGCTCTGGCCTTCATCTCACTCAAGTTACTCACCTATTATTTCTAGCTGCCCATACGAACATGACAGACAAGAACCAACACCTTCTATGTGATTTTTTTTTTTTAAAGAACAGATAATGAATAAAATTTTAAATACAAATTTTAATTTTTTGCCGTCATCATTGTTTATGCCATACTGCGGTCTGAGTAGTGATGTCAGATGGTTGGAATAGTCTTGGTCCCAATCTCTGGACCCTGTCTCTACAGCAAAACAAACATGTATAGTGCTCAAAATTTCAAATTTGAAACCCAAGCAGAACCTACCTGAGGAGGAAAGTTTACCTGCCAATATTAAAGCTGTACATCAAAATGGCAACAATGATAGAGGGAAGTCTTGTCTGACTTTTTTTTTTTAGTCAGTGTCCATAATACTGGCTTGTGCATCTCTCCTGGCCACTGTCCATCCGACACTTCTATATTCAGCTAAGTAGCTGCAGCAGTCTTAGTTGTAGAACAATGTTCACTTAGAGCTTACTGAACTGACAAAACTAGCAGATTGTCAGGTTCCTTGACTGTTGGTTCACGCTCAGAAGCAGCAACCAGCACAGTGGATAGTTTACTGCCTAGCAGAAAGGCCTCTAATGTTTTACATCTTTTACATTTTTAAAGCAATTTTCTGTGTTTCCAGAATTAGAACAATAGTAAGTGAAGCAGCTTTTAGTTTTTATGGTCCTTGCCTGTGGAACACCCTTCAGCTAAAACTGTTACTTGATTTAAGTCAGGACTTAAAACTTTATTATTTGAAGTAGTTTAACTTGTGGTGGATGGTTCCTCATAGTCAAATATTGTCTAAAGATTAGTCATTACTGGGCAGAGTAAAACAGCTGTCCCAGGGACATACAGTGGGGAAAACAATTTGGGATTTACACTTACAAAGAAACTAATTGTTATGGGAGTTTCATTTTAATGGAGAGAGAAGAGAATATTAATCACAAATCCAGAAAAAACACACTGCATAAAAGTTATAAATTGATTTGCATGTCACTGAGTGAAATGAGTATTTGATCCCCCACAACCAAGCCAGAATTCTGGTTCCTACAGATTAGCTGTGTGCCATTACAATCAATCAATTAGAGATACTCCTGATCTTAATTTGTTATGTGTATAAAGTACAACTGTCCACAGAATTAATTTCATTCATTGCAACCTCTCCATCACCATTGGCAAGAACAAAGAGCTGTAATAGGATATCAGAGTGAAGATTGTACACCTACACAAGGCTGGAATGGGCTACAAGACCATCAGCATGAAGCTTGGTGAGAAGGTGACAACTGTTATTTGGAAATGAAAGAAATATAAAATGACCATCAATCACCCTTGGTCTGGAGCTCCATGCAAGATCTTGCCTCATGGGGTGAGGATAATCATGTGAAAGATGGTGGTGGTCAAATAAATTTGACTTGACTTGACTTGACTTTCACTTGCTCTGACAGCATTTAGACTCGCATGGGAAAACACCTTAGACAGTGTAATTGGTTTGTGATCACTTCTAACGTCAGCATTTTTTAAAAAACTCTTTACATCAAGTATTGCATCAAATAGGACAAACGGTTGTGGAGTTACGGTAAAAAGACGGTTGATCAAAGTTCCTTTGATCAGCCGACTCGGTGGTGATATGCTAAGTCTTAACCAGTTGATCGTGGTTTGTAAGGGCAGGAAACCGGCGCTTCAGCAGTGATCGCCCAGACTTTAAAGGGTTACGTCAAATACTGCATCAAAAACAACAAGAGACAACAAGGCAGATGTGCCAATAGCACCGGGCATGTCTTTTGGAAGTTGTCTTACTCCTCAAGGATTTTCCTGCTACCTTCTTGTCTTCCAATCAACAGGAAAGCCATGAAGACTAAAATCATAACTTTTGTTTCCTTTTGGCTGAAATCGCAATCAAAAGCAGCACACTTTTTATATTTTATTTTTAGCAACTTTGTAATGATAGCTCTGGAGTGCCACTGATCTGCCCACGGTGCACTGCACACACAAAGTAATGGCAGCCTTTATAGGTCAAAATATATTAAACACTCAGGATTTTTAAAACAATGAAAATATGTGTTTTTAACAGTCTGCTTGAGTAAGAGAGGAAAATTATAGCATATTAGGCCCACACACTGAAATATAAATGGTTCTTTTTAAGAAAATTGACACATTTTATTATTCAGCTTATTACAGGATTAAAAATGTTAAATTATGTGTTAAGTAAGTCTGTTGCTATGGTTGTTGCCTCTCAAATTGCTGGAAATTTAAAGGCTGTATATGAAGTTTTAACATACAAATTGAACTCTAGCTTGACATTCAGAAAATTTTCTCAGTTCCTTCTGACCCCAGCTGTTCAAAATGACTGCTGTTTGAATAAGGTCAACTGAGCTCTGTGGTATAAAGAGTCTGAAATGTCAATCTAACTGTTCTTGCCAGACCTACACTGCTGGAGGGCATTTTTTAGTCCAAAGGTACATGCAGTTCACCAGCCTGCCTGTAGATACAGCCTGTGGATATAGCGTCAATTAGAGTTTGTTTGAAGTCTTTTCAATTGACTCACAGTGGGCAGAGGTAAAACTCACACAGTGTTAAGACTTGTTTGGTATGTTTGTATTACACTGTCAGAGCAAGTTAATTGCAGTAGAGAAAAAAATTTACTCAGTAATCAATAACAATTTTTAATACATTTGCATATGTACAAAATAACTGATGGTATAACCACCATTAAAGCACTGTTTTATAGGAATTGTCTTAAATATTTAATTTTTTTCTTAATAAAATGCATGGGAAATATAATAAATAATTCTGATTAAATAAAAAATAAAAATGGCAAGAGTATCATATTTAAAAGATACGAGCTTTTGTTTAAAAGCTTTGTGTTTCTTCTTTGCCTTTCAAGCCTTTTACCTTGTGATCCAGTCCAATACCAACTTCTTGCAAGTCTGATGGTTCATTTAATTTCTTTTAAGAATTGCTACTTCTCTGTCATCAAAGACTCAAGGGAGCAAAATTATTCAATGGATTGCCATAGAAGTTCCTGAAGTCTTTAATGTTGTATACTAGCAGTATTTTTTTCTGCTTGTATTTTTTATATTTATCATGCTTGTGAACCATTTAATCGCATGTACACTGAAAAATATTGGCTATATTAAGCAAGGAAATGCATCTCACATGTCAGTGCATCTCCACTGCAACACTGAATTTTTGAACATGTATACAACTAACTGGAGTATTTTAAAAGACTAAATAAATACAATATATTGTATTTACTGTTTAATATTTAAATAAATATTAAACCTTACCTTGCTACAGTCAGGGTTTTCCTCAACCTCTCTTCCTTTTTCTTGGCTCTCATCTCCCTGTCTGGTAATGGCATTGCACATTAGAATATGATTGGGACTGGGAGTGGTACTGGGATTGGGATTAGGATTAGGAGTTGTAAAGGTACTGGAGCAGGAGCCAGGATCATTCTGTTTCTGGAAGCAGCTGACAACATCTCGAGCGCTCACATGGGTCTGTAACTCTCTCTGTAACAGAAGACCATAGAGTATGACAGTAGATCAGTTTCATTGTTACTTATAAAAAAAAAATAGAAAGTAAAATAAGGTGCATCAGGAACAAATGGGTGAAAATACATACATGAGCTATAGCATAAAATAATAAATCAGGTATTTATCACATCAAAGTAAGGTTATAAATAAAATGCCAAGGTTATAAATTTCTCCAAAGCGCAATCTTATGAAAATATTTGATTTAGCTAGTTCAAGTTTCTCTGGAATGTTTTTTATATGCATGGCTTAATCCCCTGTTGAATATATACATTACTAAAATGAGAGAATAAAATCAATCCCACTTGTAGGAAAAACAAGATGAGAAGCAAAGCTGTGCATTTTATCAGAAAAAATGCCACAGAAGTGAGAAGATAGACTTTTCATCAGCAATGCTGTTATGAAAACTATATGAAACTGTGATCAATAATAACAATGAGTGTCCTAAAAGTCAAACTATTGCAGACAATACAAGTATCGGTGAAAAATTTTCCATAAATAAAATAGGTGTTAAACAAGCCTCATTTTATGCACAGTAATGACAAAAAGGCACTGAGATGAGGGCACTTTAGAGAGCTGCCATGATCCCCATTTAGAGGTTAAAACCTAATCATTGTAAGTGCTCATACTTACATCACTGGCATAACCTTGAAAGTCATAACAATGAACTCCATTTTATATACACTGCTGAAAAAATTAAGCAACAGTCTGAAAACACAAGAGATCTCAAATGGAAAAAAAAAATGTTGTTGGATATCTATACTGATATGGACTGGTTAATGTGTTAGGAACAAAAGGACACCACATCGTTAAATGGAAATTAAAATTGTCAACCTAAAGAGGGCTGAATTCAAAGACACCAAAAATAAATAAAAGTGAAAAACTAATGCAGCAAGCTAGTCAATTTTACCGAAATTTCATTGCAGAAACTCAAAATGGTACACAGTAGTTTGTATGGCTTCCACATGCTTGTCTGTAACCACGTGGAAACCATACCCATCTGCCACATGTGCTCAGGGTGGACCTGCTCTCATCTGTAAAAAGCACATGGCACCAGTGGTGGACCTGCCAGTTCTGGTATTCAATGGCAAAAGCCAGTCCAGCTTCATAGTATCAGGCAGTGAGCACAGGGCCCACTAGAGGTCGCCAGGCCCTCAGGCCACCCTCATGAAGTCTGCTTCTGATTGATTGGACATTGACACCAGTGGCCTGCTGGAGGTCATTTTGTGGGGCTCTAGCAGTGCTTATCCTCTTCCTCCTTGTACAAAGGAGCCAATACCGGACCTGTTGATGGGTTAAGGACCTTCTACAGCCCTGTCAAGCTCTCCAAAATTAACCATCTGTCTCCTGGAATTTCCTCCATGCCCTTGAGATTGTGCTGGGAGACACAGCAAACCTTCTGGCAATGGCACATATTGATGTGCCATCCTGGAGAAGTTGGACTACCTGTGCAACCTTTGTAGGATCCAGGTACCGCCTGCCTCATGCTACCAGTAGTGACACTGACCCAAGCCAAATGAAAAACTAGAAAAGATAAGGAGGGAAAAATTGTCAGTAGCCTCCACCTGTAAAACCATTACTGTTTTGCGGATTATTTCATTGTTGCCTCTTTATTGCCAGCTCTCATGTGCGGTCTCTTTTCATTGTTATGCAGATGACTCACAGATTTACCTGCTGCTGAAACATAAATCAGTGAGTCCTGTGAAGGCCTTATTTGGCTGTCTGGATGTTGTTAAAACATGGATGGCTGAACTTAAATGAACAAATGTGTTTTGGTGACCTGTACAATCTCTGCCCTTTAAATACATTTAAAAACTTGTTTTGATAAACACATTGATGCTCTCATTAAAACTAGTTTGTTTCATCTCCGGCTACTCGCAAAAGTGAAGTCATTCCTCTTTTTCAGAGACTTTGAGAGGGCTAGCCATGTCTTCATTTCATCTCAATTTGACTACAGTACCAGTCTTTATTCAGGTGTCAGTCTGTCACTACTTTGACGACTACAACTGATCCAAAACGCTGCAGCACGGTTGCAAACTGGCACTTGTAAGCAAGACCAAATATGCCTCATATTAGCATCCCTACACTTGTTTGTTTTTTAGGCATTGCATGGGTTAGTACCTTCTTACCTCTCTAACCATTTAAGTGTGAACATTCCACATTAGATCACTGAGGTCTGCTGAACAAATGCTCCTAACTGTCCCAAGCTCAAAATTAAAGCTTAGAGGAAATAGGACCTTTGCAGTTCTTGCACCAAAATTGTAGTGCAAACTGCCTCGATACTTTTAAAACCCATTTGAAAATGCGCTTTTATTCTCTGGATTTTAAATCAAACTGAGTTCTCAGTAATTTCTGTTATTATTTTTTTTGTTTTCTTTGCTCAGGTTTTCATATTTTATATTTATTTTCTTAATGTGTCATTTTGTCTTATTTTTTATGTTATTTGATTATTTTTACAGCACTTTGCAACTGTTGTTTTTAAATGTGGACATTAAAAAGAAAATGATAATCCCAGTGACTGATAGGTTGCTTAACAATGTGTCAGTAGACATTGTTGATACTAGACTGCTTTAGAGAAACTGCAATATTGTAAAGATGGACTACAAAAAAACCTATTTCAGATATGTTGGACCACTCTCACTACGTTGATTCATGAAGGTCATATAAAAGGCAACTAGTTAAAAATCTCTGTTCTTTTCCAAGTTTGGGATTATAGAAAAAAAGAATATATAGAGTTTAAATTGAAATGAAATGCTTGTCATGCGTAGATTAGTTTCTCATTCTGTCTACTCATATGCTGTCTTTCTACTGGAGAGAATATCCATTTTAATTCCTACCCTTATTAAGGTCGTAAAGGAAAATGAATTAGTAATAATAACCTATAACCTTTTCTAAGAATAAAAAAGCTTACATTCTTCATGCAAGGTAATAATTCATGAGAAGCAGATTTAATTGCAGCACCATGTTCACCTGTGGGTTTCATATAGCCTGTTGTTGTAGGTTCAAAACATTGTAAACCCCTCCATGAATCGCTACTTTATTGTAATGGAGGGGTTTGCCGACCCAGATGATCCCAGGGAATATATTGTCTGGTGAAATTTGCCCCTGGTAGGGTTTCCAAAGGCAAATTGGTCCTGGATGAGCGACCAGACTAACAGCAATTCAGGAAATCCATATGATAAAACAACAAATAAGGGACATGGCTACTAGCCTGGGAATGGTTTACTGGGGTTATAGGGTTTAGGTACTCTGTGGTTTACATGGCATTAAGGGGCAGAGGTCTTGGCGGACCTAACCCCAGCTGACAAATCTGGTTTGGTGGGGAAGCAGCCTGAGCTACAGATGTGGCATTATTGGCCACACTACAAAATTTTAAGTTTTTGTCAAAGATTTCCTAAGAAAGATTTCCCAAGAGCTTTGAAAACATACTAGTTTTCTTCAGAAAGCATCACTTATTTGTATTTTCACACAATAACTGAATTTTTTTTTTTTAAATCCCCCTGAAAAAATGACCTTTTTATTGAGCCATAGCACAAACCTCTGCTGTGCAGTAATGTGATTTAACTTTGTAATGCTCAAAGCTTGTAAAATCAAGTTAAAACTTAAGCAAGTATTTGAGCTGTCACTTGAGAAAGGATCATGCTAATAAAAAAAAGAAATCAGTTTAGACACAAGAAAAAGAACTGCTGATGATCACAAAGCAGGAGATGGATATACAATGTTATCACAGCATTTCCAAGTGTCAAAAACTGGAGTGAGAAGCATCATCAAGAAATTCAAAGACACCCACACAGAACAGAACAAGGTTGGCAGAGGAAGGAAGCAAAATGTAAAGAGAGAAAACTAATGAGAGATGTCTAAATACCACAGAAGAACTGCCAAGAGACACTATTGAATGACTTAGCTAAGCTGAGAATTGTAGTCTCAAAGAAGACCACTAGAACCATGCACAGGAATGGACTGTGAGGTTGCAGACCAAGAAAAGCCAGACTTCAAGCCAGACTGAAGTATAGTAAGGACAACCTGGAGAATGATTATGCATACTTGAAGCATGTCCTTTGGTCATATGACACAAAACTATAGATCTTTGGCCATAGAGACGCTGCTTATTTTTGGCAAAAGAAGAAAGACCATCCTATCCAGAGCTGGGTCATTAGGGCAGCAGCCTAAATAAAGAAAACTAGACCTCTCCTCCAGCTTGTACGACAGGCCAGCCCAGAGAAAGCTAATTTCCACCGCTTGTATGCAGGACCTTGTTGTTTTGGTAATCTACAGCGACCGGTTGGGGCTGAGGGGAGAGAAACAGGACAAAAGACATGCTGTGGAAGAGAGCCAGAGATTAATAATAATTAATGATTAAATACAGAGTGAAGTATAAACAGAGTAAATAAGGTGAATGAAAATAAACAGTGCATTATGGGAACCCCCCAGCAGCCTAGGCCTATAGCAGCATAACTAAGGGGTGGTTCAGGGTCACCTGATCCAGCCCGAACTATAAGCTTGATCATAAAGAAAAGTTTTAAGCCTAATCTTAAAAATAGAGAGGGTGTCTGTCTCCCGAATCCAAGCTGGGAGCTGATTCCCCAGAAGAGGGGCCTGAAAGCTGAAGGCTCTGCCTCCCATTCTACTCTTAAGTATCCTAGGAACCACAAGTAAGCCAGCAGTCTTTTAGGACAGTCTGATAATAATGAATTACAATAGTCCAGCCTAGGAGTAATAAATGCATGAATTAACTTTTCAGCATCAATCTGATAAAACATGTTTCTAATTTTAGAAATACTGCATAAATGCAAAAAAGCGGTCCTACATATTTGTTTAATATGCACACTGAAGGACATATCCTGGTCAAAAACGAAGATTTCTCACAGCGTTACTGGAGGCCAAGGTAATGCCATCCAGAGTAAGTATCTGGTTTGACACCATGTTGCTAAGATTTGTGGGGCCGTGTACAAGAACTTCAGTTTTATCTGAATTTAGAAGCAGGAAATTAGAGGTCATCCAGGCCTTAATGTCTTTAAGACATTCCTGTAGTTTAACTAATTGATGTGTATCATCTGGCTTCATGGATAGATAAAGCTGGGTATCATTTGCATAACAGTGAATATTTATGCAGTGCTTTCTAATAATACTGCCTAACGGAAGCATGTACAATGTAAATAAAATTGGACCTAGCACAGAACCCTGTGGAACTCCATAATTAACCTTAGTGTGTGAAGAAGACTCCCCATTTACATGAACAAATTTAAGTCTATTAGATAAATACGATTCAAACCACTGCAGTGCAGTACCTTTAATACCTATGGCATGCTCTAATCTCTTAATAAAATGTTATGGTCAACAGTATCAAAAGCTGCACAGGACAAGCACGGAGAGTTTCTGTACTGTGATGAATTCTGAAACCTGACTGAAACTCTTCAAATAAACCACTCCTCTGCAGATGATCAGTTAGCTGTTTTACAACTACTCTTTCAAGAATTTTGGAGAGAAAAGGAAGGTTGGAAATTGGCCTATAATTAGCTAAGACATCTGGGTCAAGTGATGGCTTTTTAAGTAGCGGTTTAATTACAGTCACCTTGAAGGCCTGTGGTACATAGCCAACTAAAAAAGACAGATTGATCATTTTTAAGATTGGGGCATCAATAATTAGAAAGACTTCTTTGAACAGTCTATTAGGAATAGGATCTAATAAACATGTTGCTGGTTTGGAGGAAGTAACTATTGAAGTTAACTCCAAAAGATCAACTGGAGGGAAAGAGTCTAAACAAATATCAGCAGTGCTGAAAGCAGCCAAACATGAAGATAAAGGAATGCAATGTAACTACACGTCCACAAAGACTGTGATGAGGATTCAGAGGTGCTTCCTGGTTACATATGCAGGCCCTGTCACTCAATTAACAAGTGGGAGCAGCTTTCAGCGGTTAGCATTAGCTTGCTAATTAGCATTAGCTGGGGGGGGGGTGAAAAAAAAATCTGGCTAGAACCCTGATACCCATTTTTCCCTAGCAATTACTGGTTACCACGGAATTGCTGACTGATCTCTAAGGCCTGTGGGACATGGGCTTTAGCTAATGATTTTGCAGCAACTACCAGCACAATTGCCAGCAGTTCCACAGATCCTGTTGAAAAAAATAAAGAGCAACATATGCACTTATGCACTTGGCAAAGTAACAGTAACTTCATTAACACAGGGATGGGTCATGATCTGATGGTAACTAATGGGTTGTCTTTCTCTGTATGTACAGGTCAGCTGTTACATACAGTTTTCAGATTTATATGGTGGTAACAACATGTCTGTGTGTGTAGAAACACAGATCTACTCTGGCTGAGTCCCGCTCCCACCTAAACCATTAGATTTATCAAGAGAACAAATGTTCACAGGGACCGCACACACAGTCCCCAACAATCTCTAACAGAAAATGTTGCCTTTATATCAAAACATATTAATTTTTCTTTAGTTGCCTCTAATTAATCCAAGAGAAACACATCAGTACATCCTGCACGTTATATTTTTTGGTTAGCCGACAACTCACACCCACTTTAGCTCTGTTTGTTTTTAAAAAACTGATTTGCAGTGATCTTGGTATAATGATGGTCATTACTGAAATGAACTAACTGTGTCATTGTTTATAAATTAGTGCACTGTTTATTGATGACCCGCAGAACTGTCCACTCCTACTGGCACATTTCTAAAAATGCAGCCTCACTCTAACTTGCCCCACTTAGTAAGTCTGCCCTTAATGTCCTGTGTGTTATTTTAGTTCAACTTTTTTTTCCTATCTTGATCTTGTGGGTGGAGCTGGGCTGTGAACTCATCTGTAGCCATATTCCCAATATGTATTGTAACCAAGCTGGAATTACGAAAAGAGCAGAATTATGGTGGCATTAATTGGCACAATATCAACAGTTGAATTGTTGGTGTTCACGTAGCAACAGGACGCAACCTCGAGTTCCCGTTTCAACACGAATCAAAAGTACGGACTTCAAACTATTTACAAGTTTTTAAATTGTGTTGATAGGCCAAGTAAAACCAGTTATGATCTTTAAATTACACCATGCTTTTTCCTATATATTGTCCTCATGTTCAATGCTCGTTTCATGCAGGAAAAAAATAGCAAAAACAGCATATACTCTAGCAGGAAGTGCTTGTGAATACAACAACAAAAAAACAAAATGAAAGAATTCACAACATCTCCTTTTCTGTTGGTGTAAAAATGCACCACATCAACCAATCATAAAATTATCCGGCAACATGTGGCATTTGGTTGTTAAGGAACAGGTGAAAAGGTGGTGACAGACAGAGCATACTGATGGCAAGTTTTACCTGTGATGGGCCCCTTTATGGCAGGCCATTTTAACATAAAATCCATTTCACCACACTTACATTCCAGATATCTGAAATTGATTTATGACTAAACGTATTAGTAAATTAGGATATCTCTAATTATATTTTGACTAGACAAAATACCTATTTGAGATACCCATTTTACATTCTGACTAGTAGAAATGACGTCAGATTTACCACTGAGTTGAATGGAGGCTTCAATTCAATATATCTAAAATGAATTACTGACTATCTGAAAAGCATATTTCAGATATCTACAATTAAATTATGACTAGTCATAAAGTTAATTCGAGATATCTCACTTTTTATTAGTAGTAGACTAGTCATAATTCTAATTAAAATTATCTTGAATGACACCGTAATTCAAGATATCTTAAATGTACAGTGGGTACGGAAAGTATTCAGACCCCTTTAAATTTTTCACTCTTTCATTGCAGCCATTTGCTAAAATCAAAAAAGTTCATTTTATTTCTCATTAATGTACACTCAGCACCCCATCTTGACAGAAAAAAACAGAAATGTAGAAATTTTTGCAAATTTATTAAAAAAGAAAACCTGAAATATCACATGGTCATAAGTACTGAGACCCTTTGCTCAGTATTGAGTAGAAGCACCCTTTTGAGCTAGTGAAGCCATGAGTCTTCTTGGGAATGGCTCAACAAGTTTTCCACACCTGGATTTGGGGATCCTCTGCCATTCTGCCTTGCAGATCCTCTACAGTTCCGTCAGCTTGGATGGTGAACATTGGTGGACAGCCATTTTCAGGTCTCTCCAGAGATGCTCAATTGGTTTAGGTCAGGGCTCTGGCTGGGCCAGTCAAGAATGGTCACAGAGTTGTTCTGTTATTTTAGCTGTGTGCTTAGGGTAATTGTCTTGTTGGAAGGTGAGCCGTCGGCCCAGTCTGAGGTCCTGAGCACTCTGGAAGAGGTTTTCTTCCAGGATATCTCTGTACTTGGCTGCATTCATCTTTCCTTCAATTGCAACCAGTCGTCCTGTCCCATAGCATGATGCTGCCACCACCATGTTTCACTGTTGGGATTGTATTGGGCAGGTGATGAGCAGTGCCTGTCATGTAACGGCTGTGTGGCAGGCAGGAAAGAGGACCCCAACGCAGGATACGCCAAACAGAAGTAAAATGTTACCCCACTTTATTGGCTGGCAGAGCAAACACAAGGCAGGGCTGGACAGGATCAGAGGCACAGAATGCAGAACAAAAAACTCCAGAAAACCAGGGGAAACTGATAGGGGCACACAGAATGGGAAACGAAGACGAAGGAGCAAATGACGAGGGAGCAATAAAGGAAACAATGATGATGACGCGACAAAGGGCAGAGAATTCACAGGACTTAAATACACAGGAGGGCTAATGAGGTAGGTGGAAACATCTGGGAACACAGGTGACGCTAATAACACAGACGAGACAAGGGGAAGCAAAACTAAACACAAAGCATGGGGAACACAGGACTGTCAAAATAAAACAGGAAGAGACCAGACCAGGAACACGCAGACATGACACGGGGAAACACCAGGGACCAGAAATAAACAGGAATACAAAAAAGAACACAAAACACTGGGCCACCGGCCCAGGACCATGACAGTGCCTGGTTTTCTCCACACATAAACACACGAAAAAATTCAAGTTTCATCTCATCAGACCAGAGAATCTTATTTCTCATAGTCTGGGAGTCCTTCATGTGTTTTTTGGCAAACTCTATGTGGGCTTTCATATGTCTTGCACTGAGGAGAGCCTTCCGTTGGGCCACTCTGCCATAAAGCCCTGACTGGTGGAGGGCTGCAGTGATAGTTGACTTTGTGGAACTTTCTCCCATCTCTCTACTGCATCTCTGGAGCTCAGCCACAGTGATCTTTGGGTTTTTCTTTACCTCTCTCACAAAGGCTCTTCTCCCACGATTGCTCAGTTTGGCTGGACGGCCAGGTCTAGGAAGAGTTCTGGTGGTCCCAAACTTCTTCCATTTAAGGATTATGGAGGCCACTGTGCTCTTAGGAACCTTGAGTGCTGCAGAAATTCTTTTGTAACCTTGGCCAGATCTGTGCCTTGCCACAGTTCTATCTCTGAGCTCCTTGGGCAGTTCCTTCGACCTCATGATTCTCATTTGTTCTGACAGCACTGTGAGCTGTGAGGTCTTATATAGACAGGTGTGTGCCTTTCCTAATCAAGTCCAATCAGTTTAATTGAACACAGCTGGACTCCAATGAAGGAGTAGAACCATCTCAAGGAGGATGAGAAGAAATGGACAGCATGTGAGTTAAATATGAGTGTCACAGCAAAGGGTCTGAATACTTACGACCATGTGATATTTCAGTTTTTCTTTTTTAATAAATTGTCAAAAAATTCTACATTTCTGTTTTTTTTCTATTAAGATGGGGTGCTGAGTGTACATTAATGAGAAATAAAATTAACTTTTTTGATTTTAGCAAATGGCTGCAATGAAAAAAAGACTGACATATTTAAAGGGGTCTGAATACTTCCCGTACCCACTGTATTTTTAGATAGGAGCTATATAGTTTTGACTAGTGCAAATTAAATTCTAGATATCTTGAAAGCAAATAATGACTAGGCAAAACTAAATTAGAGATATCTGGAACTGTAATTTTCACTAGTCAAAATTCCCTTTAAGATATCTCCAAATTAATTACAGATATCTTGAATTAGATGGCTTTTATATTTAAGATAGCTTAAATTAACATTCTGACTAGTCAGAATGACATTACTGATATCTTGAATTAATATTCTTTCTAGTCAAAATGTCACAGATTTGCGTAGCATTTTTTAAGGTGAACTATAATGGTAAAAGTAGTCAAAAACAGCCAATTATACCCTAGACCCCAGAGGGTTAAACAGTTGCTGAAGCAACCCCCCCTTATTGTGCTTCTCTTTCTTGTAAATAAATAACCTCATTTACAGATCTGAAATCTGGAAGTTGCCAGATTATCTAATAGCTTGTGATCCCCACTTTTTGACGGCATGGAGACTGGGATGAGTCTGATAGTAACCTTTAGAAGCTTTAGAATCTTTAGAATAAAAAAAAATCATACCAACTTCAAGCTACAAATGCTTCAAAACTTTGATTTTCACCAAGGTAACTGACAAGGTCACTGATAAGGTCACTCCCAATAGATTACTTTCTTAATAATAAATGCATTATCACAAATGCCTAAACAACCCATAAAATAAGAAATATAGTCATGTGAAAAAGAAAGTTTTCACAGGAATGCATGGAGTCCTGTGAAAAAGTAAGTACATTTTTACTGATTTCATAGGAATTAAGAGGGTAAGTAGCAGCCAGGTGCTGCTAATCAAATGCGTTTCATCAGCAAGTGTGAGCACCTCTATAAAAGCAGAGGTTTTGTAGAGTTGCCAGGAGAAAGCCTCTTCTCTCTGAAAAGACCATGGAGGCACAGCTTAGCTTGGCGAAGTTGCATCTGAAGAAACCACAAGTCTTAGTGAAAAGAGTCCTTTGGACAGACAAGACCAAAGTGGAGACTTTTGTCAATAATGCACAGCACCACATTTGGAAAAAAACAGCATATCAGCACAAACACCTCATACCAGCTGTTAAGCACAATAGTGAAAGGGTACTGTGAGAGACTGATAAAGTCATACCAAAAATATCATGGCCATGGCTTTGTTGTTGTTTTGGAGTTTCTTTACTCCTACTTCAGAACACAGACTGGGCTGTCTGTCTCCTCTCCAGGGTGGATATTTAGTTCCCGCTCTTCAGCTTGATACACCTGAGTTTAATCAAACGGCAATCATCTCTGGTCTTTAAGGGCCAACTCAAGCCTTCAGTCTCCACTGGAGTGTCTGCCACTTCCGGTGGTAACTGATCTCTAGTCTTGCTTAGTATTTTGAGTTTCCTACTACACATTCTCTGTCTTTGTGTGCAGCCATGCCTCGCCCGGTTTTTACGCACCTCATCACCTGCAGTTTGGTACTGGCCTCTTTCTCGTGTCTAATACAAACGACAGCTCTCGGACCAAGCCTACCTGCCTGCCCTCCTGGAGATCACAGTTCAACAACAACAACAACAACAACTCTGCTACTCCTCCCAAGGATTGTCTCTCTGCTACTGTCAAGTAAGCTGTTTCCTCAATACAGGACTTCTCTCGCTCACTCGCTGGATAAATCTCTATCTGGATGTTTTGATTAAATTCCCTCACCTCTGCCATAGACAAACGCTCACCTGTGTCATCAGATTCCTGTACTTGCCCTCTCTCATGACCCACAGTTGCTGGAACCTCAATGAACGGGCTGCTTATTCTGATTAATGTTTCGAGTTGATTCCTGCTTTGAATTTAGCTTGCTTAATGTAAATAATAAAGACTCCATAAATAGTTCAAGGTGTCTTGTCCATGTCCGCATTTGCACTTTTCATATCAGTCACTGGTCGTGACAAAAATTATTACTTGAAGCATTGCTCCTAAAGGTGGTTCTACAACCTACTGCATCATGGGTGTACTTAGTTTTTTTACATAACGCTGTGAAAACTTTTTTTTTCTACACATTACCTTTAATCTTAGTATTTCACAGTTCTCATCTTACATACGTGGCACTGGCAATGAGACAATGAGACAAGTTACAATAGCAAGAAATATATCAAAAAATGTCAAGTATCTAGATACTCCTTGGTTTGTAATAACATCAAAACTTTCAAAGAAAGTTGTGTCACAAATGACCTCAAATAACCTCAAATCTGTCATGTGCCTATATGATAATAATGTTTAGCAGGTCAAGATACAAACCATAGCAAGTTGTTATGTAACTGTAAGAGCAGCCTTCTTCTCTTTGAATATTTTCACACAATCAATGAAGCTTCAAATCCTCAAAGATGTTATTTGGGGCAGCCCCAGTCTGCATAGAGTGGGTACAGCTTTGAACTTCTCCTTTCTTCTTTTTTCCTTCTTAAGACAACTTGTCACTTTTCATTTGTACAGCTAATTGTAATACAATAAATGCCTTCAAGGAGACACTGTCCGAAAATATGCGCCGTTATCACAATATCATAATGCGCTGTCGAGAATTCATAGGCACTTTTCTAAGTTAATTCACCCTCACTTTAAGAGTGCAAAGTTTTGTCCAAGTGTATTTGCTCAAGCATTTTGGAAATATCAAAGCTTACTTCTTCATTGAGTTTGGCTGTTAAAGGTACAGTAAGTAATTTTTTGAGTTTTTTTTTTAATAGAAAAAAGGATATTGTACTCATAAATGTCACTGACCCTGCCCTCCTGGCTGGCCTACCCTCTCTTCCGCCAAGTTGACACCAGATTCTTTCATTGAAAGCAGTAACGCAAGAGCGTTGTTAAAGGAGAATGGCAGCTCAACTACAATTAAAACTCAAGACTCTCTCTATAGTCCTCCAAATCACAACCCTCAATGTATGGTGAGTCACAAGATCCAGGATGGTTCCATCCTCATTCATCTCCTCATCTCTGGCAATCACAGTGAGTACCTAAGCTTTTTCTTTTATGATGCACCCAATATGCCATTGGTGTTGGGCTTCCCCTGGTTAAAGATTCACAATCCTTCTATTTATTGGGATCATCAGGTGATTTGGGGCTGAAGCCCTCATTGTCATGAGATATGTTTGCACTCTGCTTCTCCTCCTGATTGTACTTCTTAGCAGGAAGAAATAGAGTCTCTAGAATTCTCCTTGGTTCCTCCTGAATATCATGGGAGAATTCTTTTGCAAGGATTTTGCCCTCTCCTTGCCCCCTTATGACTGCACTGTGGACCTTCAACCTGGGGCTGCCTTCCCCACCAGCTGGCTGTATAGTCTTTCCATGGCCCAAGAGAGGCCATGCAAAAATATTGGCCAAAGGCCCTTTGCCTCACCAATTCCCCCGGCAGTCTTCAAGGCATTGGTGAAAGACATGCTCCCAAGATTTAACTACATTGTCTTCATCTACCTTGATGATATCCTAATCTTTTCTAAATCTCACGACGAACACCGAGTTCATGTCTGCCAGGTTTTGCAATGGCTATTGGAAAACAAGCTGTTCATCAACGGTGAAAAATGTGAATTCCATGTTGAAACCCAACAACTGTTGGGTGTTGCACTAATTAGGTCTTGGCTTTAAAAGACCGAAGCTTCCTCCTGGCTGACAACAGACTGTCTCAAGCTTGGCTCCTGATTAAACCCTTTCATGCTCGGACCGTTCTAATGCATTCTCATAAACTTAGAACTAAGCCATTAAAAATACACAGAAGCAGGCTCTGGTTTGTGGAAGCCGCCATGTTGCTCTGCCATATTTGAATACCATCCAACTAATCGCATTCAGAATAGTCATATATGTAGTACGCTAAATGTAATTGTTCGTGTTTCGCGGAGGAACGTTTAAATTAGTGCCTGCACCTTCAGACTCAACATATATATCTATGTTTTATCATCTGAGAAGGGGTTCCCTTCACCAAAAAAGTGAAAACGGGAAGGAAAGAGACAACGCCACCAGCATCTTAATAAAATGTCACCCTCTTCTTCCTCACCTCAAGCCTCATCTCCTGAGTTGAAGTTGCAATTATTTATTGTCAGCGGATTAGACCTGGGGCCCTGCTGTCTCTGGACAGTTGACAACAACCCATCTAAACAACAGCAGCTGGTTATAAGCTAACATTAGACTTAAGTGTTCTAAAAATCACACTTTCCCTTGAATAACCACTTTGATTACAATCTCACATTGTGTAAACATTTATTAACTAAGCATCCAAATCCAACAATGTTATATCCACTTCAAAGAAAGTTTCACAAACAGCACTTATCAATGGAAAAGTTCAGGACATCCTCAACAACTCACCTCAGTATTACTGTCATCAGTCACTAGTGAGCTTCACATATTCATCGACTCGTTTGTGACTACTTTCACAAAGTTTTACAGCCTCCTCCAGAGTAAATAAAGGTAGACGCTTCTCACCCAGCATTGACAGCTGAGGTAAACAGTGGACTGACAGCCTACCCAGATAGGGGAGAAAAAAAAATGCAAGGGCACTTCTGGTCTGGGGTCTCTTTGCTATCTGAGTACACTCACTAAAGATGAACAGTGGCCAGAGTTTTTGAGGTGACTCGGGGGGTAAAAACATCAAATAGCGCAAAATATTTGACAGTTAATTGACATATATCCATGTTTTATTTCCTGATGTATTGCTAAGAAAACAGAATTGAGTTGACTGCAATCTGACATCTACGGACATCTAGCAGTGAACATTTTACATACTGTAACTTTAAGATTCTTTTATCTAGCAGCTCAAATCTGACATAACAGAAGAAAAACACATACAGTTTATAGTGTTAAAATAATCATGCAATTTCTAACATTTATATCAGCTTAGAGCACAGTTTTGCTCAAAATATTGCAATGCACACAACATTATGGGTGACATACCAGAGTTCAAAAGAGGACAAATTGTTGGTGTACGTCTTGCTGGCACATCTGTGACCAAGACAGCAAGTCTTTGTGATGTATCAAGAGCCACGGTATCCAGGGTAATGTCAGCATACCACCAAGAAGGACGAACCACATCCAACAGGATTAACTGTGGACGCAAGAGGAAGCTGTCTGAAAGGGATGTTCGGGTGCTAACCCGGATTGTATCCAAAAAACATAAAACCACGGCTGCCCAAATCACGGCAGAATTAAATGTGCACCTCAACTCTCCTGTTTCCACCAAAACTGTCTGTCGGGAGCTCCACAGGGTCAATATACACGGCCGGGCTGCTATAGCCAAACCTTTGGTCACTCGTGCCAATGCCAAACGTCGGTTTCAATGGTGCAAGGAGCGCAAATCTTGGGCTGTGGACAATGTGAAACATGTATTGTTCTCTGATGAGCCAACCTTCACTGTTTTCCCCACATCTGGGAGAGTTACGGTGTGGAGAAGCCCCAAAGAAGCGTACCACCCAGACTGTTGTATGCCCAGAGTGAAGCATGGGGGTGGATCAGTGATGGTTTGGGCTGCCATATCATGGCATTCCCTTGACCCAATACTTGTGCTAGATGGGCGCGTCACTGCCAAGGACTACCGAACCATTCTGGAGGACCATGTGCATCCAATGGTTCAAACATTGTATCCTGAAGGCGGTGCCGTGTATCAGGATGACAATGCACCAATACACACAGCAAGACTGGTGAAAGATTGGTTTGATGAACATGAAAGTGAAGTTCAACATCTCCCATGGCCTGCACAGTCACCAGATCTAAATTTTATTGAGCCACTTTGGGGTGTTTTGGAGGAGCGAGTCAGGAAACGTTTTCCTCCACCAGCATGACCTGGCCACTATCCTGCAAGAAGAATGGCTTATAATCCCTCTGACCACTGTGCAGGACTTGTATATGTCATTCCCAAGACGAATTGACGCTGTATTGGCCCGCAAAAGGAGGCCCTACACCATACTAATAAATTATTGTGGTCTAAAACCAGGTGTTTCAGTTTCATTGTCCAACCCCTGTATGTCATCTAGTCTAAGTAAGGAAATCCCGTCTATCATATTTCCAGAATACTGTTCAGCTGTGAAACCAGGACCACTAAATTGCCTTCAAGGGAGCAGGGCAAATTTAAATTTCCCTTTAGGAGCAGACAAGTAAAGGATTTGTGCTTCACATGTGATTAGGTTTAGAATTACCATACAACCAATACAAGGTAAACACATCCAGTCAAAAACAATGATCTATTATTTAACTATCGTAGAACTCGTGGTTTCAGAACCTAAAAATAGAATATAGCATAAAGTAAGTTTTATAGTGCTGTAAGTTTTCTAAAGATCAGCAATAAAGAAGAAGAAAAAAAGAGCAAGGGGGTGGGCCAGTAGGAGAGACAGAGCAATATAACATTTTCATAACCTTTACATTTGCTAAATTAAGCATGCTATTGTCAATTCTAATTAATACCATAAAACTTAAACTTAGCTATTAAGTTTTTTGATATATCATAAATATCATCTGGTACTCCCCACAGGTTAGGCTAAATCAAATATTGAAAATGTTCTGCAAATAATAACTGAACCAGGTCTGGATGTGTTTGTGAGGCTGGTCACAAGAGCTGATGAGGCATTGATGAAAGCCCAACCCAGCATACTGATGAAATTAATGTTCTTTTTGTCTTTCTGTCTCTCATTCTGTCTTACTTCCTCCCTCATTCTTTCCAAGTCAAATAAAACAGGATTAGCAGAGAAGAAAAAGATATGCCTGCATCAGCTGCATGTGTATAATCCTCAGTCTTTATGTCCTGCCAAAATACACAGTTTTGCATTACCAGGGACTAAAGTGAGGATGGAAACAGAGATGAACACTGAAAAGATATAGACAGACAGTTGTCTTGTGTGGTTTCATAGAGCTGATTCAATGTGTGCAGTTTTTGTATTTGTCAGTATTCATGGCTTTGTTTCACTATGTTGGTTACTGCATACATATTAGTGTCTTCACCCAACTAGAAGTCAGGTAACACATGGGATGGGTACAAAGGACCAGGAATAAAGTGGCACCAGTACCAGACAGGTCAGTACCAAAGGATTGATAACAACAAACAGTATTTATGTAAATGTTAATCCAATCTAACATAACTGTTAGAAATATATGCTAAAAAAGATGAAGCTGACAGTGTCAAGATATTGTGTTTGGTTTTCCTGTGTTTAGATTCTGTGTTCTCCAGTTACGGCAACAAGCCAGAATATTCAAAGGTGCGGGCTTGCTTTAGTACAGTAGATGAAAAGCAGCTGAATTCAATACAGTCAGTGTTAAAACAAAGTTGAACTAGAAAGATTTAGAAAGATTTATAAGATTAACATCCTGGCTCTGGACTAAAATTGCAGCTGACTCATTTTCAAGTGAAATACTTGCTTTCATTTTTAAATATATCTTTAGTTATTAACTTGGGATACAATTGGCATGGGTTTTAGTACATCTTTAAATGTGCATAGTTCTAAGCAGTAGCCAAAGCTTCGTCAGTGGACCACAGTCAGATGCTAAAATCAAATCCTCTCTCAACAGCCACGTAAGGGAAATGAGACAGGAACAAAGAGTGTCACAGGGCCATTGCCAAGTTCACTGTGAAAAAATCTCAATGCTCAATGGTGCGAGGGGCTTCAGTGTGCAAAGTGTATGTGGAGCTGCAGCTTATCCTCTTGGGCTGATACAGCAGAGAGCAAAGAGGTGGAGTCTTGATAGAGAAAACCAAGGTGGAGTGAAAGATAATATACTTTTTGGAACTAACAACAATCACTCTCCTACATGCGAGTGCAATCAAAGCTGGTGCAGCTAAAAAGGGAATAAGAGTTCATATTGTTTAACACAACCACAGTGGCTCGTTAGACTGATTTGAACTGTCTTTATGCAGCCAGACATTCATTTGTCATGTATCATCAGATCTGTAAACTTTGCTACAAGCTGGGACAGCAGACATTCGCTGTGTTCTAATAGCAATAGGGGCATGCATGGGGCAGATCTAGGTCGGGGGGTGGGTAGTTACAGGCCCCCCACTAAATCTGACAGTATGACCTTGCTCTCATTTGATTTCAGTGTCAGGTGTCCTGATGACTGAAGATAATTCATTTTGTACCATTTATGTTTGTTAATATTTTTAATTGTAGGGCAATTACCACAGCTGTGGGTGGTTGAGATGCATTACCAAACACCTGTTTAGCATGAAGCTGAAACCAAAAAAAAAATTTTTTTTTTACCACTGTGTCAAAGGTAGCCATAAATACTGTTAAGTCTTTTTTTGCCATCTTATGGAGTGTAGCATGAATAAAAGCATCAATATAAAATTTTAATATCCATCCCTATTAAAGCACGAACACCTGTCAGTTTAAGCTAAGCTATACCGCACGAGAGCTGGTCAATAGTGTGCCATTTTAAATTGTACAGTTCTACACACAAGCACACAAAAGCTTTTAGCTTAAACCCACAGAAACAAATCATGTCAGGTAAATAATAGAATGTACTGTATAGCCACACAGTATCTCATGATTATTCTGTATATCCTTGGATAAATAAGCTTTCCTTTTTAGAATGCTTTCCATACTAATTTGGTTTAATAGGCCATTGATTAACAAAAACAAGCCATTGTGTTTGTATGCATGTGAGTGTGTATGTGCATGTGGTCTCAACTAGCAGCTGCAGACAGTATATGGGTACAGCAAATGATTATCTGTATTCTTGTTATTTGTTTCTAGAAGTACACACTGAAGGGATTTGAGAAGTGCAGGTCTGCATCTTAATATGTCACAGCTCTTGGACAACATTTAGAGGATATGTTAAATGATGACAGTGCTATTCTGTTGTTACTAATGGCGTAAAATGCATGTACATCTGCTGTCTGCTTCTGTTTATTTCTTGACTTAATAAAAAATTGTTTTACATGACTTTTAATTGGTATTTAAAGCTACTCAGATTAACAAACAATCTACAGAATCTTTCCTCAGTTGGTGGATTCAATACAACAGTGTTAACTTAATTAAACAGTGACACTGACTTGCTGTCTTGTCTTTGACTGAAGAGTTGTTAGTCGTGTTTAACTGTCTGCTGCTGAGGAGTGTTTTCTGTCTTAAAAAGAGAGTGTGGTGGGGTCATGGAATGTGGTTTTGTATGTCTACAAGCAGCCTTTGGTAATATGTCCAAAAAATACTTTTAAAAACACATATTTAACCAGAAAATAAAGCTCTTGAGATTTGAAAAATCTTCTGCAAAAGTGAAGATACAATGTTGTGCAAAAGTCTTGAGCCAACCATTATTTCTTTATATTTTGCTTCCAAGTTGCCAGACCTTTCAAATTGGTTTTGAGCAGTAGTTCTCCAGGCTTTCTGGAGGTATGTCAAAGCTTTTCTTTGGACACTGACTTCTTTTTCAGTCATTTTCAGTCCAGTTCCTGTACCTGACCAAACTGGACAAGTGGAGGACAAAAGAAGAAGTGGCAGATGAACCGTATCTACAATAGATGAACAGTAGCTGAAAGTCATGTCCTTAAAAAAACAGGAAAAAATTAAGCAAAGTCCTGACAGAGGACCTGAGAGACATTTGGCACTGATCCATTAATTGTTCACTGAACCCTCATCAGAAATGGTCTCAATGAAACAGTGACTGTCAAGAAGCCATTATTAAGGAAGGGAAACAGGGAGAAAGGGCTGAGGTATGCCAAATTACACAAGAACTGGACTTGACCAGTGGCACTAGGTCTTATGAAACAATGAATTCCAATTTGAAATTTTTGGTTCAAATCATCATCATCATTACGTACAGAGGTCAAGAGAGAGGTACGACAGTGACCACCTAGAAAGCATCTGACTGGCAACGGCTTCATTTTTCAGTATGACAATGAGCCCAAACACACTGCCAATGCAGTAAAAACATACCCAGATAGAAAAGCACACAATGGAACACTATGAGTCATGGATTGGCCTCCCCAGAGCCCAGACCTTAATCCTACACTGCTTCAGAAAAAAAAGGCAGCCAACATCCAAAGAAGAGTTTTGAATGTCCTTCAAGAAGCCTTGAGAACTATTAATAAAGACTACTTAGAGAAATTACAAGAAAGGTTGCCTAAGAGAGTTCAGGGTGTGTTAGTGATACAAAATATTGACTTTCAAGCTTGTTAGAACTTTACAGCTCTCGTTTTGTTTTATATAGGTCAAAAGTAAAAGAAATAATATATTGTTTTACAATTTATGTTTGCACATGTTTTAATAAATCGCTGCACCTATTTCCCATTTTTGTAATAAAATACTTAAAAAATGACTGGGTCAAGATTTTTCCACTGTACTGTAGGTAGTCTTAGCTTAGTATTAGAAACTAGAGCTCATGCATGGGGAGAAGCGTGCAGATTGCAAAAAGAAAGGTCCTGACTAGACTCCAACTGAACGCTCGTTTGTTATAACGCAGTAGTGCTAATTGCTAAGCCACTGTGTTATCTCTTACCAAGATGAATTGTTTATACTTCATTTAATGATTTTTTTTTCTTAAGTACAACTGGACACAAAATATTTTTACTGTAATCAATTGTACAATAAATATCTCTGAATCCTATTTAGTCATCATCAAACAGCCTTTATTTTTATGCTGTCTTAAATGTATCAAACTGCATTTTTGAGAATAAATTTTTTATCTCACATTCACATATACTGGATTTAAAAGATAACCAAACATGACAGCCACTTAAGGAAATCAATTAAATAATGTAAACACTGCATTTCCTAAAATGTGCTTAACAAATTAAAAAGTTTCCCCATATGGAAACACATTAACAAACACTGTATGAAATGCTGTCTTAAAAGTCCCAGTGAGTTTTTCTGCTTTAAGCCTTTTCTTGGACACCAACAGAACATATTCTGTGGTGTGATTGTTTTGAATATGTTGAAACAAACCGGCTTTGGTTCCCTTTCGGGTGGCAACTTTTTTCATGCTGTATGTATATATTTAGCTCAGTTCAGTGTTTAGAGGACCCACAACTGACACAGCTTCTTTTTCTGTGCCAACTCCTTCTCATGTGATCCCATAGCTGCTCCTGTTTCTCCAAAACTGGGCGGATTTTTGCTTTCTTCATTGTCATTCACAGTTGAGGGACCAGCATCAGCAATGAGCACTCTAACCACAGCTATGTGTAAGTGTGTGATGGCAGAATCATGGCAACTAACAGTGATCAGCTGTTTGTTAGTAAGGTAAGCTTTGATTTGTTGGAGTTACTCGCAAGTTGATGCATCTTCAGACCATTAAGACTAGGTTAGCTGCTAGTTTGACAGAATTCATTCATCGAACATATTGACTCATGTAATCGCTGTGTGCGTGTGTGTGTAGGTGTGTGTGTCTGTGTGCCCGTGTATACAAAAGTAGGTGCAGAATTTCAGTTAGGAAGTTAATATAATCAGCTATGCAAGAAATACAAAAGAAAAATTTGTAAAGCAGAATAAGAATGGAATGAAAACATTTATTACTCAAAGTATAATTGGGAGACAAAGAGAATCAGAGAGATGGACACAGAAAAAATAGATTTGATGCATATGCAAACAACACTCACTTGAATGGGGATCATTTTATGGAACTTCAGTGCCCCCTTCTGGTGAAATCTGGCAAAGCAGCCAACACAGTAGTTTTCAGTGCAATCAGCACACATCTGCAACACAAAGTGCCATTAATGTGTTGGCATATAAAAGCACACGTCTTAGCTGTGAAGATTGGTGTGTCTTTCAGTTTTTTTTGAAAAGTGGTCACTATCTGTGCATGTCTGTATAAATGGTTGCACTGGTAAGCAATGCGCAGTTTTGTTAAAGATGCAATAATTTGGAAGTGGATGCTTTCCCTTTTCTTTAAGTCCAATCTTGCCTTAAAAACTTTAACAGGGGGCACTTCTGTAAGGTGTAAGGTGCTGTAAGGTGCCTGTAAGTGTGTGAGAGAGAAAGTGCATGAGAAGGGAGGTCTGTATGCACATGGATGCATTTGTGTTAGGCACGTGTGTTGTGTATGTGATTGTGGTTGAGTGAATGCCTCTTAAGGGAGGTCATTATAATTTCTATCTTTAAGAATCAGGTCTTGTTAGTGGGAAAAGTCCTTGCATCAGCAGGTTTGGGAGACAGGCTTATGGGTGGACAGAGCACATAGGCAATGCCGAATGGAGACATGGAGGCTAGTACAAAAAAAAAGGTAAGCCCTAAAGAAGCAGCTAGCTGCTGTTTGGTATCGTTCACTAGACATGCAAGTTTATTTTTCAGTAGCTCAAGGATCTATCACCAATACCATCATTTAAATCAGAAAGTGGTGTTCAACGCATGCTTTGAAGGAACACTACTAATTCATCTTAGGTATAGAGGAACTTTATTTTATTTTATTTATTTATTTATTTTGTCACTGTGTGGTGCATTTCTGGATCTAATGACTCTGAAGACTCCCTCGTAGTCCCTTTTAGCTCACTTGCATATTTGCTACTTCTACACCTGTTAATTTATAGATCAATGATAGATAATTAGGATAAATAAAGTAGTACAAACAAAATTATTCACAGTTCCATACAAATTTTATTGTGGGTAAATAATCTTACAGTGTAAAATTTCTACCAGCTGATTCAGACATTAATCCTGATCCTTTCTTTATACTTTATGTGTGATATTGCGCTCATTCGTTTTATTGTCACAGATATGCATATGTGGGAGTGTGTGTGTGAGTGTGTGCACACGCAAGCTTGCAGCTGCAACATTGCCCTTTAATGGTCCCATAAAGCAGGGCCTCATTTCCCCTCTCAGGCCTGAGGATAAATTACAGCCACTCCCCTGGGAGTAGGCATCCCTATCAGACTGCAAGTAGCATATCACTGCACTCTCTGTTCCACACAGAGAGATGAGATCC
This sequence comes from Pterophyllum scalare, assembly GCA_024447675.2. Taxonomy (NCBI): domain Eukaryota; kingdom Metazoa; phylum Chordata; class Actinopteri; order Cichliformes; family Cichlidae; genus Pterophyllum; species Pterophyllum scalare. Next base: position 199,371 of record JAMQGT020011597.1, on the reverse strand, counting down.
TTTTTTTTTTTTTGCCTGGATGACTTTGGAATAAAGCAAAGGGCTAGGTGTGCAGTGTGTGTTGCAAATGTGATTTCAGCACTATTTATTGCAATATGAGTCATGTTTTTTTTAAAAGCACAGACGTGCATGATTGTGTGTTTATAAGTGCATGTGTGAATGTGTGAGCATTTGTGTGCATAAGTGCAGTTCCAGACAGAATAGCACAGACAGTTGTAACGCTTCCCATTATTGCCATCATTATAGGGTACGAGGGCTATCCAAAATGTGTGCGCGCATGAGTGCATTGTGTGTACTTGTGGATGCGTTTAGCTTATGCGCTTGCCCAGACTACCATAAGCACAACCATTAAGCCCATAACTATGGGACACTGGGGCGTCGGGCCCTTCATTGGACAGTTCTGAGCCATCATCATCAAACGCACTATCAAGCAAATTACATCACATTATATTTTAACACATTGTGTTTGCTGCACTTAAATAAGTTATTCCACAACAACAAGGGGAGAAAAATTGTTGATGTCAGCTCAATCAGTTCAACCCATACCTCTCTTTCAATTCCTCTTTAAGACTCTCATTGCTCTCACCATCATTGCTCTTGTTCTCTGTCTCACAGAAGCATCACTTATTCAATACTAAAGTCTGCAGGCTTCATAGAGAAACACAGAATAGGATTTACACAAGTAGCTGAGGATTTAGGAGGTGGAGATGTGGGAGCAACTGGTCATCAAACATGCATTACTCAGCTCAGTCCATTACACACACACACACACACACACACACACACACACACGCACACACAAACACCCACACAGTGAGGTTCCATTTCTCTCCTTCTCCCTCTTATTCACACATACAGTTGCAGGCCATCATAACTCCTCCTGAGCAGCAGGATGGAGAGCGAGAAAGAATAAACAATGGTGCCCTTAGAGGTCTCAAGTATCGATGAATGGATCCAACTAAACTGTTATCAGTGCAAACACAAACACACAGATAGACCAACAGATTGGACAGTTGAGGCACAGCAACAGAGAGGCAGGGGGAAAAAGGAAGAATACAGACAAGAATAAGGGAGTGCAGAAAGAAGAAGAAAGAAAAGAGAAACAGAGAAAGAGGCAATATTGGCAGAAAAACTGAAAAGGAGATGTGAAAACATGAGGAAGAAAGGATGACGGGTAAACACATAATGATAGAGGGGGATAGGTGAAAACAAGTGTATAAATGACAGGGTGCTAATAGCTGATGAAGAAAGAAAAAATAATAATTATATATATATATATATATATATATATATATATATATATATACACATAAACAGTAAAGAAAAATGAGAGGAGGAAGAGACAGAAAATGACAGATTGAGTATTTACACTTGAAAATAGGCCAAGTTAATTGACTCCTGATGCTTTTAGCCACGTGTTTGTAATTCAAACATTTATCTGAGTCCAATGACAGATGGCAAATATAGTGAAATTTGATCTATCAAAACAGACAGTTCTGTGACATCAGAGACAACAAAGACTGCATCCATGACAGTTACAGTCATCTCTGCCATACAGTTTTGTTTGCATTTGTGTGGGTGTGTGATTGTTTGTGTGCATACTATTCCAGCTGTCTTGGCTTCACATTGTCCGCATATTCCTCCCCTCAGTCTGCTTTTTCTTGCCATCTGGGTAAGATGTGGTTGTGGTGGAGGTGGTGGCTGAGGTGGGGCTAAAAACAGCAAGTGTACTGTTATTAACTCTCGGTATGGACATTTAATTTAATATTACTGACATTTAAATGATAATATGCAACTGACTACCTACCTATATCAACAGAAAAACACAGTTACAGGGATACAGCTGAGTACAGAAAAGTTTTACCCAAGTATCAAAAGTTCTTGTGTTTTTTGTGCAAAAAGTTGTATAAACAAGTTAACCTGCTTATACAACTAGTTCAGGCATCTTCAAGCACTGTTGTGAAATGTAACAAAACCCAAGGTTATATTACCTGTTATGACTTATTGCGCACATTAAGACAGTCTTTTGTAAGTTGTTTCAACTGTTTATAATTAATACATAACACTGGGACATTTTAACCATTCTGATTATTTTATTTTCCTCATGTTCAAAATAAGTCTGTAAAGGCTAGATAATGGTTAGACAGATCAATCTTTAACAAAAGAACTCCACAGTTTGCTATCTGCAATTTTAAGAATCCCTGTTACTGAAGTAACTCTGAAGAATGCTCTTGCATATTAAGGTCCAAGTGGAGGGTAGAAAGAAGTTCTGTATAGTGCCAAGAGTGCGCCTGCATGTCAAGCCTACCTGGTGCAGGTATCTCACTTTTGAAGCTGTGACTGCAACTTCTCACCTGTCAGTTCTTCATCCTTCAGCACTCGGATCTTCAGTTTACCTGCTGACAGCTGTTCAGGCAGCATAGAGAAACAAATAGTTCTCAGCTTACTAACAATTCTGCACAGTTAAACACTCAGTTTAGTTTTGTGTGTGTAAGTACAGTACCAGTCAAGAGTTTAGACACACTCACCCATTCATGTGAATGGGAAACCAGGTTTTCATGTTAGTATTTGGAATATCAATCTATACTGTGGGTGTTGCCTCTCTTCAAAATCTGTGTGTATGTGTTTGCGTGTGTGTGTGGGGGGGTATTTTTCCCACAAATGTTCTACCACCAGCATGTTTTACAGCTGGACAATTAAAAGTAGCTGTAAAATTTAGAGACATTTCTTTTTCTAGTCTAAAGTCAATCAGCATTGCTCCCCAGAATTCTGTTGTACATTCAAACTATATAAAAGGATGCAGGGCACGTTCATCACAGGGTTCAGACAGCTTTCAGACAATAATGCTTATACTGCATGTTGCCAGTTATAATTACCATGCAAACAAATGTGTAAGCAAATTTACAAAATGGCATGATGATCTTACATCTTTATGACACACACAAAACACAAATGTAACTCATAGAAAAACTGTAATCAATAATAAAGACAAAATAATACAGTATAAAAAATAAGAATACTTTTTTACTCAACCTTTTGGAGCTTGCTCTCTTTGTCCTTCTTTGAAAGAGAATTGCGTTTTAGGAATGGTCCAGACCCCCATTTAAACCTTTGTGGATGTCTAAACAGATGGGGAGAGGGAGATTTTTCTTTGTAAATCAAACAGTCTTACAATCCCTTTGAACTTGACCGTGCAGATCTCATCAACAGTTACATGGCACTGATTTCTCAAAAATGACGACAAAAAAAACAAAACAAAACACCTGTTTCAGTCTTTGATTTGACTCGTTTACGCTTTATATCCAAAAAGAGACAGTGATGATCTGGGTTTTGCAACTAAAAAAATCAAATGCAACACAAATTCTCACTATCTGAGGGATTCAGTGTACCTGTTTATGCAGCATAGAATAAATACCAATAAGTTACAATAAATGCACAGATATCTTTACATGTGCAAATTTACTGTAAAAGAAATCTGAACAACATTGTTCTCAGGTTGTATACCTGACTCGATTTGGCTAAAACAACTGATACATCTTGCTATTCTTGTATTTTTATTAAGGTGGAAGTGAATAGCAGGCTGGATGCAACAACGCTCAGAACTAATGAATTTTAATCTGTTGAAGTTTCCCCATGGGGCATATATATTTAATAACAACACCAAGCATTCAGAGGAGGAGAAGAAATGTAGAAAAAAATTTGGAAAAGGATAAAAAAAAAAACCTAAGTTTCACACTGTGAATCTGTCAATAATTTAAAAAAGGAATACAGACACATTTCATTAAATTAAAAAAAAATAATAAAAGTTCATTTCAGGGGGAGAACAAACAAGAGAACGTAGTGGCTTATGCCTTGATACCACACAAAATTTGCATGCATACAGTGATAAAGTGGCTTTACACTGCACTGATTTGGTTGTCCCTCTCTATATTGCAGTTCACTTATTTCACTGTATCACAGATTTAAAAAAAAAAAAAATTACTAATTCTGTTTTGTGGAGTTTTCACTATACAGCAGGATTTTGGGGTACATAGGTATTTCTGTAACACCCCATAATTATGACAAAGAGATGAGTTACGCCTACGCCTTTAGCGGAAACAGAAGTTACGGCTAAGGGTGAAGATACTGCACCACCTTCATCGCATCAGTAGTGCACAGCTACATAATTCATCATCTTCATCATTCAAGTTGTAGTAAGAGAGTGAGAAAGGTTTATGGGAGTGTGGGAAGGGTTTATAAAGCCTATATATATATATATATATATATATATATAAAACATATAATAATATAAAGCTGCTACTTTGCGGATTTTCACCTATCGCGGGGGGTCTCTGGAACGTGACCTCCCGCAATAGATGAGGGATCACTGTAATGCAAAAGGTTCTTTGCCTATTAGGATACAGGATGGAAGAAACTTTGTTAAATGAATGAATTTCTAAATAAATAAATGTTACATATGCGTGTAAGCTTATTGCAGAATGCACTAGTAAGCTGGGGAAGACAGCTTAACCAGATGCTACTTGGAGGCACTGTGTATCAGGTCACACTGTGGGAAGCTGCGCATTTAGATTTTTGTGTGCCTCTGAGTATGAGAGAGAAAGAGAGAAAGACAGGAGTTAAGGGCATGAAGCGGTTGTGTGTATGTGACAGGAAGTTTCTATAAATGTGTCTGTTGGGTGCTGTAGGCAGCAGGGGGTTGAGGAGACTCACAGCTTGCGGGAAAATGCTTTCTCACGTTGGAAGTTCTGGCTCTCAAAATGTGAAACCTCTTGTGGAACAGGAGGGGGTTGAAGAGGTTGTACAAAGTAAAGCAATTGTTGCACCTTTTTTTGTGAATGGCTATAACATGGCAGTCCCAATTAGATTCTCATGTGCTGGCTACTCTCTCCCTCACGGAGCCAAGCAGACCCCCCACCACCACCACCACCGCCACCACTACCACGAAAAAAAAAATAGTGTCTGTGGGATGGTGGTATTAAAAGCTACAATGAGATCCAATCCAAATGATGTACAGTGTGATGTAAATTGCATCCTCTAAGGATCAGTGAGGTTCACATGCAAACTGGAGGGAGCTGGGCTTGTGCCGGAGAGGTTGGTTTTATATCTGGATATCTCGCTTGAGGCAGTTCATGACAGCTGAAGTCAGTGCTACTGGGTAGTAATCATTCAGACACGTCACCAGTGAGTTCTTGAATGATAGTAGTGGACATCAGGGTGAGCCTGCACAGGGAGATGTTAAGATTGTTAGCACATCCACCAGCTGGTTTGTGCCTTCCCTGAGACCACAAAATAGATGGTTTTCAGCACCCACTGCTTTGTGTTGCTTCACTTCATCTGTGATTAGGTAGGAGGCCTGTTCATCTTTCTGAGGTGATGAGATAATTATAGTATGTATCACAGTTTTTGGCTCTCTAAGAGAGGATTTTATGGCTAATGCCATTCTGCAAGGTTTGGTGGTGGTTAGCTGCATTTCTTACCATTTTCTTCCTGTTTATAACTACATACCATTTTACTATTATTTGTAATGGTCTACTTTCCTCCTTTTTTCAGGTAAGTGTCTCTGTTTCACATTCAATGAAACTGGGCAACATCTTTGCTGTTTTTATCAATACTTAGTCTAATAAGCTGTGGTGCAAGTAGTAATTTTATACTCAAATAATAAAATAGGGGAGTATTAACCATTATGAATGTCTGAATCATCACGGGAACAGTGCCACATCCATTGCTCCATTTTGCCTTACCGATCACCAAAAATTAACAGTAATTCATTACCTACATAAAGGCACTGTCTCTGATTTTCAATAGTATGTGTGCCTCTGCAATGAGCAAAGGTGACAGTCATTTCCTTCACAGATTTGCTTAAGTAGAGGATTAGTGTCTGTATATCCCTCAGTATTGATGCTAAGGTACAGTGTATCACAAAAGTGAGTACACCCCTCACATTTCTGCAGATATTTAAGTATATCTTTTCATGGGACAACACTGACAAAATGACACTTTGACACAATGAAAAGTAGTCTGTGTGCAGCTTTTATAATAGTGTAAATTTATTCTTCCCTCAAAATAACTCAATGTACAGCCATTAATGTCTAAACCAGCGGCAACAAAGGTAAGTACACCCCTTTGTGAAAGTTCCTGAAGTGTCAATATTTTGTGTGGCCACCATTATTTTCCAGAACTGCCTTAACTCTCCTGGGCATGGAGTTCACCAGAGCTTCACAGGTTGCCACTGGAATGCTTTTCCACTCCTCCATGATGACATCACGGAGCTGGCGGATATTCGAGACTTTGCGCTCCTCCACCTTCCACTTGAGGATGCCCCAAAGATGTTCTATTGGGTTTAGGTCTGGAGACATGCTTGGCCAGTCCATCACCTTTACCCTCAGCCTCTTCAATAAAGCAGTGGTTGTCTTAGAGGTGTGTATGGGTTCATTATCATACTGGAACACTGCCCTGCGATCCAGTTTCCGGAGGGAGGGGATCATGCTCTGCTTCATTATTTCACAGTACATATTGGAGTTCGTGTGTCCCTCAATGAAATGTAACTCCCTAACACCTGCTGCACTCATGCAGCCCCAGTGGACTGCATTGGCATTCCCACCACTGTAGGCATGACTCCTCACCTGCTTGAGACCATCTGAACCAAACAAATTAATCTTGGTCTCATCAGACCATAGGACATGGTTCCAGTAATCCATGTCCTTTGTTGACATGTCTTCAACAAACTGTTTGCAGGCTTTCTTGTGTACAGACTTCAGAAGAGGCTTCCTTCTGGGGTGACAGCCATGCAGACCAATTTGATGTAGTGTGCGGCGTATGGTCTGAGCACTGACAGGCTGACCCCCCCACCTCTTCAATCTCTGCAGCAATGCTGACAGCACTCCTGCGTCTATCTTTCAGAGACAGCATTTGGATGTGACGCTGAGCACGTGCACTCAGCTTCTTTGGACGATCAACGCAAGGTCTCTTCTGAGTGGACCCTGCTCTTTTAAAATGCTGGATGATCTTGGCCACTGTGCTGCAGCTCAGTTTCAGGGTGTTGGCAATCTTCCTGTAGCCTTGGCCATCTTCATGCAGCGCAACAATTCATCTTTTAAGATCCTCAGAGAGTTCTTTGCCATGAGGTGCCATGTTGGAACTTTCAGTGACCAGTATGAGAGAGTGTGAGCGCTGTACTACAAAATTGAACACACCTGCTCCCTATGCACACCTGAGACCTAGTAACACTAACGAGTCACATGACATTTTGGAGGGGAAGTGACAAGCAGTGCTCAATTTGGTCATTTACGGGTGTAGTCTCTTAGGGGTGCACTCACTTTTGTAGCTGCTGGTTTAGACATTGATGGCTGTACATTGAGTTATTTTGAGGGAAGAATAAATTTACACTGTTATATAAGCTGCACACAGACTACTTTTCATTGTGTCAAAGTGTCATTTTGTCAGTGTTGTCCCATGAAAAGATATACTTAAATATCTGCAGAAATGTGAGGGGTGTACTCACTTTGGTGATACACTGTAGCTGCATGACTAAACATGTTCCAGCAATCTCAAAACAGTCCGGTACCTCCCCTCCTCTTTCAGGGTTATGTCCATTTCAAAAATGTGGTGCAAGACAGATGACCATTTAATGAGAATGATATGGGATCATAGTTTGTAACCTCCGTGCACAGTGGTGTGAACCAAGTCTATTGTCCTGACACCTTTAATTGCAAAGTTCACATGCTGGTATAACTTAAGCACAACAGTTTTCCTCATGTAAGAACCAAGCATGAAAGGTTACAAGTTTTTGCAAAGAGACATGGATGTAGTTGCAAATACAGTACAATTAGCAATATGCACACACATGTATACACACACATACATGCTTACACACACACACACACACACACACACAGACACACACAGACACACACACACACACGCACGCACACACACAGAGAGAGAGAGGACACTCCTGTCAGCTGGAAAAAGTGAAGAATAGAGGGATCCTTATTTAGATGTGACTTATTCATGCTCATGTTGTTGAATTATTTATGCTATTTATGCTATTGTGATGTCAGGCTGTCTTTGAAAGAAGTTTATTTTGGATTGAGCTGGCAGCCTGTCAAGGCACAGGAAGTCAGAGTCTGAATCTATATGTGCGTGTGATGGCAAGAGTTGCCAGCAACCCTGATGCCGTTGCTGTGCTGTGCTGACACTGAGGGTGGGCGTCAGGTAATCATCCTCAAGACATCACCTAGGCAACTGGACTGTCGCTAAGGGAGACAGTTCAGGCACACCCCTGTCAGTGCAGGATGACAGGGTGTCCCTTCAGGACAATCAACCTGGAGAGAAAGTATGTGTGTGTCTCCATTAGCAAAGATCAAATTGTCTAATTCTCACAGACACAAACTGAAATAAACCCGGAAACAAACACTTCAAAATGATAGTAACATAAATTTGTTTCAGAAACATGCAAATACATTCCTGCAATATATTTTCTCTCCCAAACATACACACATTCTCATCTCTGAGCATTAGAATAAGTGCAAACTGCAAAATTAAACCGCACATTCCAAGTCTTGTAGCTAACCCACTATATCATTGTGCTAGCATTTGTTTGTGTTCTTTTATGTCCATCTCTGTGAGGTAATGCTGAGTTTTACACCTTGGGAATAAAAAAAGGGAGCATATCTTGGCCAGTCCTCACTTATCCAAACACCTTTAAAGGGCTACTTGAGGGTAAAAACTTAGTTTTAGAGTTAAGGTTTAAATTCGGTTAGGGTAAGCTGTAAAGTTTAGGTTTAGGCATTTAACTAAGATGATTCTGGGACAATTCAAGACTGGGACATATACACAAACACACATGGCTATCACCTTTATCTGACCTATGATCTATGACCTTTATCACCCAAAGTGAGCAGTGACAACATGTGTGTCCCCCATGCACACACATACACCCAAAGCAAACACTCTTTGAAGTCCAGTGCCAAGGTAATTGTGTCTCCTTTAAAAACCCTCTCAGTGTGACATGAGAGAACAGAGAAAAAAAAATGCATTTGAGCCCAGTAGAGCGTCACAAGGTCAATGCACATGTATGTATCACACAAACTAGGTACTAGATTGAGCCAAATGAAACAAAAAAGAAGAGGAATAAAAGATGGAGGGAAAGCATAATGGAATAGCCAGCAGATAGGGCAAGAAACTCAGCAAAGAGACAGCAGAGGAAGCCAGAAAAAAAAAAACCTCAACCTAACTTTTAGATAAGATGAGAGCTTGTGTCTGTGAGCTGTACAGCCTAAAGACAAAGCTACATTAAATTTGTGGCTCGGGCAGGCCACAACAGAGAATGATGTACTACGTTTGCCCCAAGCTGCTGCTCTGGCTTTATTATCGCCTGTGTACCCTTCACAAACTGATTATACCACACCTCCTCTCAGCAAACTGAATTTGTTCGCCTATTCTCTGGGTGCATACAAGTGAGAAAAAGAGAGCATGTGAGAAAGAGAAAGATAGCAAGAGAGAGAGTGTAGAAAGACTCTGAGACAAAGATGAACAATTCATCTACTCTGAGAGCTTTGCGATCTAACAGACAGCGAGAGAAAAACAGAGTTACATTACGCTACACAGCCTGAGAATAAATCACAGCTTGAAGATCTACAATAAAGTGTTGTCAAAGATACACTCGGATATTTAAATTAAAAAAACAGGTAAGGAAGGAAGTGTAGAGAAAATTCAGGTAACCTTCACATCGTATATGAAAACAACTAATTAAACAAATTATCCAAACCCAGATCTTTCACTGCTTTCTCTTATGTCGGTGAGAGATAAACTAATGAGCAACAATTTCATCTTTTTCATTAGAGGCCCACTAATTAATTGATTCAAATTGTTAAGCTGGGTCTCATATCGAAGGCACTGCTGTATCACTGCACACTGCTTTCAGACAAAAAGTAGGAGGGAAATTAACATGAAGTTCAATTATAAAAGCCTGGCAGGAAATGACTGTCTGTTACACTGTAGTGCTCGATAATGAAATTTACACCATGACTGCTAGATCTTCAGTCTGCAGTAATGTGTTTACACCAACTTCAACAAACCTCTGCTTATACGGACTGTAGACTACCAGAGAGCTTCCGGTACTAGGGCTTTCAAAATAAATAAATAAAAACTCAGACATTAATTGATACGAAAAACTATTATCGGATCAGAGATCCATTTGCAATAATATTGGTACCAACACACACACACACACACACACACACACACAAATTCACACAGCAGTGCTGCAGACAGGCAGGCACATAGCCCATCCCCTCACTAGCAGCTGAACACATAGACAGTAGGTTCATAACACTAAAAAACTATTTAGGAGGAATTTCAAGAGGTCAGTAAAGCTCCCATTGAAGTTTTAAACAGCTGGCGTTAACATTCACCACTTAACTATTAGCAATAACCAGACAGCCACATTAGCCACCTCTTAATTTATCATTAAGGTAGCGGCTAATAATAAAACAATAACACTGATATGGCAGCTAGGCAGCAAACATCATCAGTCCTGCCCATCTGTAACATTAACAGACAATGTTAATTTAATGGGATAACACAATTATTTGTCTAAAAAGTTGTTTCTCAATTCCAGATTGAAGTTGAGAAAAGTCTACCAGGCACTAGACAGAAACAGTGGCAGTCTACATTACCACCTCTATCTGATCAGCAATGCAATATGGTGCCAAGTCATGAGAAGCACAGAAAATAGGGCTGTAGCTGAATAAATTTGAGACATGTATTCTTCTAATCTTTATTTTTTTTAAAAATATGCCTCCTAATTTTGTCTCTTTTTTTCTCCGTGGTATCAAAATGGTATCGGTTCATTTCTTGAGTATCCGTATTGAGTTTGAAATTCTAGTATTTTGACAAACCTATACAGTACATGCAAGAAACTGGGTTTAGTAACAGATACACAGTACCACTCAAAAGTTTGGACACACACATTCATATGAATGGGTGAGTGTGTCTAGTAACACAATTCATCTTCTGACCTACCCCAAGTGGCAGAGTTCTTGCATCCCATCTTCACTTGTATCCAAATGCCAAGGATGTTAACATGTTTTACTCTGAAAACAGCAGTCTGCTCGATGAAGACGTGACTGCTAGTCTGCACATGGAAAAAACCTTGCAAATCATTGCTAATCAATAGTGGTCTGTCTGAAAATGAACTGAAAAGTTGTGTTCTAAATTAAATTTTAAAAACATATCAGAATTTTGTGTTTTTTCATGTTACAAAATACCTCTAAACAATGATAGGAAGAGTAAATTATTTCTTTTCACACTTTAGTTAGGCAGGCAAAGCTGCTCTCCCACCTTCAGACTACTACTATAAACAAACTCTTGCCTCATCCACGTCTTTCAAGCATGCTCACACACAAATGTAAAATCTTTCTCAAACTTGTTATAGTGTGTCCTCAAACTGAATTCCTGTTGCACAGTTGCATGTCTTTACTGACTAAGGAACACAAACCAGAAAGTACAAAAAATAGGGAAAAAAAGGAAGAAAGGGAGTAGTACAGTCTGTAATCCACACACACACACACACAAACATGAATGTCATTATTTATAGCAGGCCAGTATCAAAAATACACACAAGCAGATGCTCACACATCATGTTGTATCCTGGGGCTGGTGAAACGGTAAATGCTGCAGTATTTCAGCCTGACAGAAAACACTGTGTTTATGTGCTTATCATTCGTGAAGCCTGGGCAAGATGGGCTTCTTCCCATACTGATATATGGCTTCTTAATTAGACCTAGACTTCCAGTTAAAACAACAAAGTATGCAAGGACATACACACATATAACACCTTTCCAGAAGCAATAAACACGTTGCATTTCCTGGTGGTGATGTATGAATCGAACCAAAAGCAATCCATCATACGAAATGAGCGTCTCTCGCCATACTCTTAATCACTGACGGTGTAATTAGCTCTGCTGCTTTTAAACGTGTATTTTCACGTATCTGTGTGTGTGTGTGTTTAATATTTGAGCTGCTATTATTTAAAGGAGTCAGTGCATAAAATCCATACTCTGCTCTCACTAAGCCTGTCCCTGAGTTATATGATATACACCCCTATTACACTGTTCTCCATAACTTCACCTAGGTAACACAACTCAGAGGTATTAATGAAATCAACTGAACTGGAAACAGCTCATTAATATCTAGTGTTTGTTTTCATTCTGTGAAATTAATTCCCTGCTTATACAAGTAGAAATGCCCCTTAATCTGAATTTTTTGGCTAATAGTCCAGTAATGACTGCATATGATGACAAGGGTTTTGGTTTAGCAACAAAGCTCAAAAGTTGACAAATAACAGAAGAACTAAACTCATTTTTGTAAAAAAAATATTAACCTAAAGGTTTAGGCTGTGAATGCTTAAAGGCACTATACAACATTCAGAACCACTGGATGTTGCGCCAGAGCATCAGAATCTCAAACCAAAATGAACTGAAGCAAAGCCAAAATAGTTAACTTAAAGCATTTTTGCAGCTCACAGGGCTCTCTATCTCAAAAAACCCAGACCAGTGTTGACTCTGCTTTTATCCCTCTCTTTTTTGGAGGCCTTTTTAGCCAAAGAATGTGATTTCCTGTGCATAGCAAAATCTGAAAAGTTGCCTTTGCTGGGAATACTGACTGTACACTGCCATCTTATTTTTAAAAGAGGTACAGGAGGTCACACACAGGGAGTGTAACTTGATTTTGGGTATAGCAGCTGCTATATTAATGCTGTATATATACTGAAAATTAAACCCCATAAATGCACAACCTCAAAGAAATTGTATTTAATTGTCATCTAAACTTAACACAAACATAAAGGAAATTTGTGTTTGGGTAATTATTTCTTTGTTGTAACAATGCTTCTTGGTCATACATCTTACACTGTTGGAACGCCTGTTTATTTCCCCTTAAATGGTGCCACATTTGTAAAGAAAATGCATTTGTGGGTTGAGCAGCATGGGTATGTGGGCTGCGCCCATGAACAAGACATACTCTCAATTTATTCAATTAACAAACAGGGACCTCAGTAGCATGTGGAAGAACCATACACAACCACAACAGCCTGGCACCTCCTCCTCGTGCTTGTCACCAGCTTGGTCACACAGTGCTGTGTGATGACATCCTGTTCTTCAATCAGCATTTGTCTCAAGTCAGCCAATGTGGTTGTGTTGGTCACTCTGGCACACCCAAGCTGATCCTATAAGTGTTCATTGGGATTGAGGTCAGGACTGCAGGCATCCTCCCAAATTCTGGAGGTAGGCTCTGATAAACTCCACTTTGAGAGGACAAGAATTGTCATCTGGGAAGATAGAGTTCGGTTGCAGACTGGTTGCAGAATCACAATATCTCACTGCATTGAGATTGACTCCAATGATGACAAGCCTGACTGTCAGCACCTGGAGTACCAGAAGCTCAAAACGAGACTCAATAGCAGAAAAAGCTGTTTGGCATTGGCAGACAAGATTTGGCAAGTTTTTCATGGGTGCAACCCACATACTCAACTCTGCTGCTCAACCGACAAAAGCTTTATCCTTACAAATGGGGCACCATTTAAGGGGAATTAAACAGGCTTTATTTGAAACTTACAGTACATGGTGATATGAACATGGTGAAGAACAGCATGCCACTGATTGGCCAGGGAGTGTCGTCACTAGTCGAGTCATGAGAGTGACTCCTTCACCAGAATAAACAGCGCCATTTTTCTCGGTTGAATGCCTAGTAGACTGACAGTTTGCAGCGGTAGTTTTGCAACGAGAGCCATCTGAACCACACACACAGCATACATATTTTACCCCTATACTGCTGGGCGATTGCCGCTGAAGCACCCATTACCTGACCCTACTAGCCATGAACAGCTGGGTAACACCGAGCACTGAGGCGGCTGGTCATTGGAACTTTGAATTACCGTAATTACGCAACCATTTGTCCTATCGGAAAAATTCAAATGGTTTCTGAAAGCTGAGAAACTGCACTTCACACCCAGCATAACGTTATTACAGTAATTGTTGCCAGAAGTACGCGAACTGTGGCACTTTTGAAGTACACTGAGTTGATTACAACACGTTCGGTGGTATAGGGTTAATACTTAACAATGATAACCTTCATCTATTAAAACATTGTATGGGGGACTTACGCATGATGATAATAGTAAACTGGCCTAAGCTATGTTAGTTTGCCTCTATCTCTTCCATTGTTGTGTTGTGTTTTGAGTCGCATACAAATTACGTCAACAGAATACTACCCACGCTGCTATATTGACACCACCCACACTAAAGTGGTACTCAATTGTAATGGAAACAAAACAAGTCATGACTACCCGAGTCGACCTGCGCTGAGTAGGTATTAATGGAAACGCAGCATAAATGTACACTAAACTGTCATTGCCATTGCAAGCTTCATCTCTTTAAAAAAATACTCAAAATTCCTTCTCACTTTTACCACTTACTCTTTTGAAACTTGATGTTATCAGTACCTCGACAATTTTAAATTAAATTAATTAAATAAGAAAATAAGAAACATATTTATAAAAAGAAATTAAAGCATGTGATAAGCATCGTATATGCTGCCAGAAACTCACTGAACCTCTATGTCCACCTTCATTTACACTAAACAGTTGTGACAGTTAATGACATGATGGAAATAAATATAGACCTAACTAAAAATATTACATAAATAATAAGCTCAACAAAATCATATCAAGATGAATACATCAAGGACAGACAAAATCAGGACTTTGATCACAATAAAAGTAAGGTGAAAATATAAATGGGGCTGGTGGCCAATGATTTATACCTTTTTTAAGCTAATTTTAACATCTAAGATTTTCCCACTGTATTTTTACTCCTGCTCATTCTTATGTCTTGTGCATCACATCTCTCATGTCAGGAATGTGAACCAACAAAGGCTGCTCCACTGACCTTTAGCGCAGTCCACTACAGGAGCTAACTTCATCTATGACTGGCTTTTTCAGTTCTCTGACTGCTTCTTTATTCCTTCCATAGCAACCTTTTCTTGACCTTTATATTTAGAGAAGTCGCAGACCTCCCCCCTCTCTCATTTGGTGTCTACCTCTGTCTGTCTCTATTACTCAGTGTCTCTACTTTCTGTGTTGCCTGCTCTTTTACAGCTGCTGCAACTTCTCTGCCTCTCACACTGCATCATGTCTCTCCATTAGTCACCTGCTGTGTCTACCAAGTTGCTATATTTATTCCCCTTTTTCTAGTTCCCCTCTTCCATTTTTTTCAGGATGTTTTTTTCCTGACATTTTGACATTTTTACACTTTTGCTTTTATTGGATAGTGACAGTGGAGATAGACAGCAAGTGTGGGAAAGAGAGCAGGAGAATTACATGCAGTCAAGTCGAACTGGTGCATTTTGCACATCCAGTATACACTAACATCTATTCTCCACATTCTTCCCCTTATGCCCTCATCCTGACTCTTTAAATCTCACCCAGTGTAAGTTAAGAAAGTTATGATCTATTGGCAATTTAAAAAAAATAAAACAGGAAGTATTAGAATACAGTTAAGCATATTTCACAACCAAATTAACTTAGCTCCATCTTAGTTATGTGCCTCTTTTACAACCACACAGCTGATAAGAAATTTCCTAATGAAGCTAATTACGCAGAGTTTAAGTAAAACAAATGTAAGTAATGTTTGAAAATGTCAGTTTTTAAGACTGTGCTGCTTGTTACCAAGATAATGGTACAACTGTTTTACAGCCACATGACTATTCCAACTCTAGACTCACTCACTGACCACTTTGCTACGTGCACCTGTTCGACAACTCATTAGCACAAATATCTAATAATCAGACAATCACATGGAAGTAAGTCAGTGCATTTAGGCATGTAGACATGGTCAAGATGACCTGCTAAAGTTCAAACCGAGGACCAGAATGGGGAAGAAAGGTGATTTAAGTGACTTTGAACTTGGCGTGGTTGTTGGTGCCAGACAGGGGGGTCTCTGTGTTTCAGAAACTGCTGATCTGCTGGGATTTTCTTGCGCAGCCACCTCCAACAAATACAGCGAGAAAAAAAAAAAAGAGAGAGAGAGAAAATATCCAATGTGCAGCAGTTCTCTGGGTGAAAATACCTTGTTGATGTCAGAGGTCAGAGAAGAATGGCCAGACTGCTTCGAGCTGATAGGAAGGCAACAGTAACTCACATAACTGCTTGTTACAACCAAGGTATGCAGAACAGCATCTCTCAACACACAAAACATCAACCCTTTAAGCAGATGAGGTCCAGCAACAGCAGAACACACTTGGTGCCACTCCTGTCAGCTAAAAACGGGAAACTAAGGCTTTAAATTGGACAACAAAAGACTGGAAAAATGTTGCCTGGTCTGGTGAGTTTTGATTTCTAGTGCAACATTCGGATGGTAGGGTCAGAATTTGGTGCAAACAACATCAAGTCATGGATCCATCCTGCCTTGCATCAACATTTCAGGCTGCTGGTGGTGTAATGGTGTGGGAGATATTTTTTTGGTAAACTTTGAGCCCCTAAGTACCAAATGAACATCATTTAAACATCAAGGACTACTTGAGTATTGTTTCTGACAATGTCCATCCCTGTATGACCACAGTGTACCCATCTTCCGACATCTGCTTCCAGCAGGATAACGCACTGTGTCACAAAGCTCAAATCATCTCAAACTGATTTATCAGTCACCAGATCACAATCCTATAGAGCACCTTTGAATGTGGTGGAACAGGAGATTCACATCATAAATGTGCAGCTGACAAATATGCAGCAAGTGTGTGATGCCATCATGTCAATATGGACCAAAATCTCTGGGGAAAATTTTTCAACACCTTGTTGAATCTGTGACGCAAAGCATTAAAGCAGTTCTGAAGACAAAGGGAGGTCCAGCCCAGTACTAGCAATGTGTACCTAACAAAGTGGCACATGAGTGCATATTTCAAGACTAATTCTAAATCAGAATCAGGCTGTGGTCGTACTTGCTTTGGTAAAGAGTTAAATAGCTAAATAGGCTGAAGAATGAAGAACTCCTTAGAGTCTTACAGTGGTTTTACTTACGTATTTATCTTTATCTAACCACGTAATCCCACTGAAATCAAACCTTTTTCACAGGAGAGGCCGTATAAACTTAAAACACATTAAAAATGCAATACAAGACAAAATGCAAGACATGTAATATGATATGCAATTAGGTCCATAATTTGTTAGACTAAGACACCTCCACAGTGGATTTTAACTCAATCAATATGTGATTGAAGTAAAAATTGAAATAAAAAGTAAAAAAGTTTTTTTTTTAAAAAGTAAAAATAAGGAAAACAACCCCCCCCCCCGGGTTTTGTGCTACAGTCCATGCTGCACAAGCTTATTCACTATCCCATCTTCCATTCTCCTTTCTCAACCTCTCCTGCGTTTGCCTGCTGCTTCCTGGCGTCTCACATGCATTTTCACTTTTCCATCTCTCCAAATCACTGTCCTTCATTTCTAGGATATTAACTGTAACACAAATACTCACCCTCTCTCCGCCTTCTCTTTACTCATGCTGTCTTTCAGCTGTTGTAATTTCTCCTCCATCTCTCTGCTCTCATTGGCCAGAGTCGCGGTCTCCATTTGCAATTCTTGCAAGTTCCTATGTTAACATAAGCACACGCACATATATGCAATCAATCAACAACAATCAATCATACAAATGGCCTACTCCCTCAGATTGGACAGCCAGGATTTTGTCAATAAGTTCAATTTATTTTCAGCACTAGCAGATCTCTTTTGCTATGAATAATCAATACTTTCAATCAATTAGTTACTGGATCAGGGCACCACCAAGTCAGGCATTAATTTATTCAATTACCTGTTGGTAAATGAGAAACTACAGTAGGAGTATTCAGCAATATTAATAAAAACAGACCGAAAAATAGAGTGCACGGAGAACTGCAAGCACCAGCTCACAACAGTTATCTCGCCTGAAAGTCCATTTTGTGAAATAGCGATTTTTCTGGATAGAATTTGAATGGTTACAGATGAAAATAGGATGGGAGCCAAGGAACAATAATGGGCTTCTACCGAATGCCTTAAATCACATCATTGATCTTATCTCATCTTACCTGGCATTGAGCTTGACAGATCTGGCCTTGTTGTTAGGAAGCACCACAAAGTCATTTAAATTCATGGCTCTTCTTTCTGGTGGCTCAGGTATTCTTCTCCTGTCTTTGGCTGCGCTTGAGTTTTTACAAAGAGCCTCTGCTGCAATAAAAACCCACAGTAATGGCATAAAACTGGATATCATGCAGGGCCCAAGCTAAATCACACACAGCCGTAAATGAAGACTGCCACTGTGGAACGGGCAAAATAGCAGGGATGCATTTGCACAGATGAATAAGAAGTTAAAACAAGCGACCATGTATATTTAAATTGTGTCTGACAGACCTAAATGGATGATAAATGGTTTGGGGGCAGTAAAAGACGATTAAGAAAATTAGCTGGCAAAGCAGTTTTGATAAAAGCAAGACAGCCACACCTGCTAGAAACTCAGCAGGTAGAAAAACTGGCATTGGAGGAGCCATTTTGTTCAAAGTGGGAAGTCTCTTTGCGAAATAACACTGACATTTCACGCCAGTTTTAAAAGTATAATCACATATATAGGCTAAAATCAGAACATCATTGAAAAGCGCTGTTCCACCTAACAAGCCTGTGCCAGAGATGGGTATTTTTAGTTTGTTTGGGTTTTTTTGTTTTTGTTTTTTTATGTGAAGTAAAGTTGTGCAAGATTGCTCTGTTTAATTCGGAGAGGAGGTGCAAATCCCTTTGGGGTTGCATCAGGAAGGGCTTCTGGTAGAAAAAATCTGCCAAATAAAACATTCAGTGACCTCTTGTGAATAACAGAGCAGCCCAAAGTAGTTATAATGAATCAAATGCCCACTGAAGATACACCATCACAATAACCCAGGTTGCCTCCAGAGTATGGAGTGGATTCAGTGAGTTTTACACCTGCAAGTTTATTATAAAAGGCAAAAATTTTCTGCAAGTTGAATGCAAACCAGTCATGCTCACAGACAGACAAATTAATAAAGTAAAATTTTTGACAGTCAAATGCAATAAAACCTCTGTTGAACACGTTGCAAAACATTTTGAAACTGTATTGGATTTGTATAACAAAACAGGTTTCTTTTGGCAGCAGGCGTGCGGGGGACACTATGAGGGTATGATGTATGTTACTGTACGCTCATGTTAAGACAGCGACGGTTTTTACACAGGGTTTAACAGGGAGTAGTTAGTCTAGAGAGAGACATTTGACTAGGTGAAGCTATATTTACTGTCTCCTCCAAGCTGTGTAGTAAAGATGACACACACAATAACACATTTGTTCACGCCACACATTTTCGCTTGTACTGTCAGCAAAAGCGCAGGTGTACTAAATCCCATTAATTAGATTAGCTTCTGCTATTTTTCATGCTGGCTCACCGGAACAACTTACTGGGTCATTAATGGAACTCTTAATGGTTTTTAATCCCCCCTGCGCTTTTCCTGCGAGTCAAAATGTCTACTGTGAGAACGGTTTATGTAACATTTAGACAGTAACCGTGAAGCCCGTGTGGTGTGTGAAGGTTACTGTAGAACACTTTAACTTAAACAGGCTGCTAAGAATACGGAACTTACCTAAATCGCTCCGTGACTCTTGTGGGTTATCTGCTGCGGGTGGCTTAACAACCTTTTTACTTTGAAGCCAACAAATCACATTTGTATTATATTTATTTCACGTTTTCATCAGGCGCGCTTCACCTATGTAGCCGTGCCGTTTCTGTTAGGTTACCATGGGTACTAACTAACGAGTTTCTCGCGATAGTTTGGCAGCGGGTGCGTTTACTGGACGCGGTTTTGTCTTTGCTTGTGTTGTAGTTAACTTTTCCGTTTGTTGACAGATGTTTTTTTATTTTTTTTTATTTTTTTAAGGAATTAGGCCGCGATAGTGTGCATTTGTTTGTTCCGGGAATAAGCATTGGATTCAAAGGCAGCAAATTCCCCTATTGCTTTGATAATCATGGGTAGTGGGAATTCCCGTCTAATTAAAATCCTTACAGCATCAAGATAAAATTTTATAGCACTGATTAGAGCTTTGAACCCTCGTTATTTTTTAATTTTTTTATTTTTTTTTTAGCTGACTTTGGAGTTGTCTTTAGTTATTCAAGATGATGTTTAAATATTTCATGTTGACAAGCATTAGAGATCAGAAGCGAAATAATTTCCCATTAGCCCCATAAGATAAATGTGCTGGGATGAATTTAGTAAGACCAAAGTGAGGAATACAGTGTGTGTGTGTGTGTGTGTGTGTGTGTCTGTGCTTATTTGTGAGCAAAAAAGTCACTATGTAGCCACTTATGACATAAAAAAAAACTCAGTGTATAGGGTGAGACATACCTGCTGGAGTTCTGCCATTAAAATCTTATTAATAGAGGGTTAAATGTCCTGTTTACATATGTTTAAACCACACTGCATCTGCAGCTTTCACAATTTCCCAAGAAATATATATATATATATATATATATATATATATATATATATATATATATATATATATATATACACACACACACACACACACACACACACATGCATTTTCCTTAAAAATGTGGCACCATTTAAGGGGAAATAAACAAGCTTTCCAACAGTATAAGATTTGCCAAGTAGCACTGTTACTACAAAGAAATAATTTGGGGCCAAGTTTAATATTTACAGTACCAGCATCAGCAACACCAATTGTGCATCAGAACAGTGCAAACTATAGTATTAATATAATGAAATTATACATGGTATGTTCCTGCCTTTTGAAATCATAACTGTATTGTCGATTGTCCTTATATGTGAGGCTCTTGCCCATAACAGTACAGCCAGGCAGTCATCCAGGCTCATTTGTATTCCAGGACAAAAGAAACTTTTTGACGATTGCAAAAGCACTCCTCTTCTGCCAGCTATGCCTCCACCTTTACTTTTTTTCCTGTGTCTTTATCCTACTTTGCTGTTGTTCCTCTAAACCACAGGACAATTATGGCTTAGCACACCTCCACCTCATTCCTAAATCCTTCTCTCTCATTCACTCTCTCTCTCTCCTTTTGTCTGTTTTTCTCTTCCTACATTGTTGGCATATGACCTATTGCTCCTGCCATTAGGAAAGTATGGGTGTATGACTTATGGCACATGTCTCTGTGTGTGTGTGTGTGTGTGTGTGTGTGGATGGTCATTTAGGGTCATGACCCTCCAGCTGGATCCTGTCTCAGCTGCTAAACACTGACTCCCTCCCTCTCCCATTCTCTCTCAGCTCTGCCTGCACAGACAGCAGGGCGTGCAGTAGCATACCGATGAGCGAACGGGTCAGAGGAAGAGAAAGCAAGAGTGAGAGGGAGGGAGCGAGGTATATAGAACTGAAGGGAGTAGGTAGAGAGGGGGACAAAGCAAGAGGCCAAAAGGCACATGGAAAAAAGCAATTCAAAATAAGCAACAAGAGAGCAACAGAATGCATGAAACAGGGGCTACAACACGAGAGCAGTTGCAGGAAAAGGACAAGCACTCCGCTGTGAAATGTCAGGGCTATTTAATTCATTAGGAGGCACTGATCATGGCACTGTACTGAATGTCATCAGCTGGGTTAAACCTTCCTCAGCAGCCCCATGATGGATATATATATATATATATATATATATATATATATATACATATACTGAATGTTTGGCTACCTTTTATCAAAGGCATAACGGGAGCAACATGGAGAGAAAGAAAGTAGTCAGCCAGCCAGAATGAACACAAATTTTTTTTATGGGTCCTGGTATGCACGGGAGGTTTGTAGATAATCCTGGGAGTATATTGAAGAAATAATGGAGAAATTGTTAAATAACCTTGAAATGGTGTTTGGCAGCTTTCATCCATCCATCTCCTGTACCTGCTTATTCCTATTCAGAGTCACAGAGGGATGAAGACTATCCCTGCATGCACAAATGGAAAGAAGGTCACCAGTCTATCATAGGATTAACACCAGGCACATTTAATCTTCTATTTCACCTGATCTGCATGTTTTTGAACTGTGGGAGGAAACCAGATCACAAGAGAACATCCAGAGGATTTTCCTGCTGTAACTGTCGGACAGCGTTGCTAACCAGCTCCCTGGGCTGCCCCTCACTGAAAATTGACAAGAGAGGAAACTTCAGCCTCATGCTTGCTGGATCTTGACCTGGAATTTTATGACCAAAGCAGCCTTCTGAAAAGTGAAAATAATACAGGGTGTATTGCCTGAAGTCAACTGAGATTAACTCTAGTTGAGTGAAACTACATGTTATCAGATTATTATATCAACCACAATAAAGCAGAGAAAAGTTAGACTAGGAGAATCTGATGCACAGAATAAGAATAAGAAATATCTGAATATCTGCAGCTCACATTTTGTGATACAGTCTACAGGTAATAAGAAAAAGAGAAAAGTTGTGTTTTTGAATCTCTAATGTACCAAAAATAAATGAATAATGAGTCATTCATTAGCAGGGTTTGGATCAGAGGGAGTGTAATGGCCTGATAGCATCGCACAGTTGGCTGCACATCCATCATAGGAATCTCCTGTTCCACCACATTCCAAAGGTGCTTTTGGATTAATCAGAATCCAGTAGAGGATCATAAGATGGGTATACTGTAGTCATAAAGGGATGGACATGGTCAACAACAATACAGTAGGCTATAGTGTTTAAACAATGCTCAGTTGATACTAAGGGGCCCAAAGGGTTCCAAGAAAATCTCCCCCACGTCATTAGACCACCACCAGCAGCCTGAAATTTTGGCAGGATGGATCCATAATCACATTGTTTGCACACACAAATTCAGGCCCTACCATCCGAATGTTGCAGCAGAAGTCAAAACTCATCACACCAGGCAACATTTTCCAAATCTTCTGTTGCCTATTTTTAGTGAACTTGTGTGAACTGTAGCCTCAGTTTCCTGTTTTTAGCTGACAGGAGTGGCACCCAGTGTGGTCTTTCACTGCTGTAGCCCATCTGCTTCAAGGTTTGGCATTTGTGCATTCAGAGATGCTCTTCTGCATACCTTGGTTGTAACAAGTGGTTGTTTGCATTGTTGTTAGCTTCCTATCACCTCAAAGCAGTCTCCACACAGAGAACTGGCGCTCAGACCAGCCCATCTGGCACCAACAACCATGCAACTTTCAAAGTCATTTAAATCACCTTTCTTCCCCATTCTGACGCTCAGTTTGAACTTCAGCAGGTCATCTTGGCCATCCCACAAGTCTTAAAGTCGCTGCCATTAGATTAGATTAGATTACATTTGATTAGATTCCATTACATTAGATTACATTAGATTGGATTATTTGCAGTAGTAAGCTGTTGAAAAAAGGATGGTGAGCATATGTCACATCCTATGATTTACTCATGAAATTGAAAAAAAAATTTTCTCTTAATCTTTACATAATTCATGCTTCCTGTAATTTTGGTGTATGAGAAAAATTAGACTTTTTTTCCTACTTTTTCACATGGGATCATGTCTGTGACAACTGATGACAGCAAGGCCTGTAGACAGTGATAATGACAGTGCGAGAGATGGGGATGCTGAACTGTTGTGGCATGGTGAACATGGCAGCATACAGTGCTGTGAAAACTTATTTGCCTCCTTCCTGATTTCTTAGTTTGTTGCAGAGGTGGACTTGCTGGTGTGTTTCGGATCATTTTCCTGCTGCAAAACCCAAGCATGCTTGAGCTTCAGTTAGTTTTTCACGGAGGGTCAGGTAGGTTTGAATAGCTTTCCCCCACACACACTGAATAAATAAAATCATCGTATAAAAACTGTATTTCACATTTCCTCGGGTTATCTTTGTCTAATATTAAAATTAGTTTGATGATCTAAAACATTTAAGTGTAACAAATATGCAAAAAAAATGAAATTAAATCATTTTCAGTAAATACACAAATATTAAATTAACGGTTTATCCATATATAGTTTGTTACACATGCAAATGTAAGTATTCAATGTGAGATTGTGCAATAACTTTCAGAATGATTTAGCCAATCAAAAGTGCAGACAGGAACCTGCGTGTTATGATAAAACTCACATCATTTCAGAGCACCATCATTAAAGTCCAAGATATTGTTAACATATGGTAAGAGCTATTTCAAGGGCTGAAACAATCATTTATTCCCACAGTTGTGTGGAACATCCAACAGCAGGCCCCGTCCTCTGAAAATAATGAGACTCCTTCTTGCTGAGGTTCTCATCTCTGAGAAGAAAAAAACCCTCTCAGGCCATGGCTGTGAAGAGATGTACTCAGTGGACATGCCAATCTGAGAGACGTGGGCTCGATGAGGAGGAGGCAGATAGGCAAGAACAGCAGAAGAGGATCAGCACCATCACTATAGGCCACAGTGATATGAGAAACATGGACAGGAATACAGTACAGGTGCAGGTCCTTGACATCATGAAGAGAGTCCAGTATATTGAATATAATGAGGTCTCCTCTTGTGACTTGCTGCTGAAGGTCCCAGTGGGTGAGTGATTAGTGTCCATAAAGTATGTGTGTGTGTGCAGGTGCATGGGGAAATTATCATGTGTTTCTCTCCTGCTAGCATCTGGATAGAAGCCAACAAGAAATCACAGACCCGAATAAAATAGCAAATAAAGTCATTAAAAAGAAGGCTGCTGATTCAGAAATACAAATGTGGTTAAATACAAAAAAAAATGTGCTCTACAAAAGTGTGCTGTATATAATTAAGAACCATAAACAGGACTCAGTGACCATAACGGGTAATAAGACTGTCTTATACAGCTGAACAAGAAGGCAGCGATGAGATGTGTGGATCAAAAGGTTGATAGGAAATTAGAAAGGAAGAACAAAAGGGGAGGCAACAGAGTGAGTGACATCGAGAATTGTGGTGTGAGTGAAAGTAAGAAGAGCACAACAGAGCAGTAGAAGGGTATCAAAGTGTCAGGATCTGATAGGTAGTCACTAGATGTCATTGAGGAAGACCCACAGAGGTAATGAGAGCTGTGGTGGAGGGGAGAGAGGCCAGAGGGCTGGACGCAAAGGCCAAGTGAGAAATTGAGAGGTTGAGTGTGGAAAGGAGCGGGGGTGGGGGGTGGGGGGGGGGTGGATGAGAGTGAGACCCGAAGGCGCAGGAGGGGAGAGGAGCGCCGTGGAGCGCACGTGAGTGGCTCTTCGTCACGTGAAGCTGCTTAAAGCTGATGGCTGCTTGTCACACTTTGAGACAGCCACGCACACACGCAGCTGCTTGCAAAGTATAGATGTCGTGCAGTCAAAGTGCATGAGTGAAAGAAAGACTGTAAAAGAAGAGGTGTGTCAGGAAAAAGCACGAGTTGTGTCTGTTAAAAATGATCAAAAGCAAATGATGACAACAGGCAGAAGAAAAAAAATAGATACCAGGTAAAACTGTGCTTAGAAAGCCGCTAGAAGGGACAGAGTAAACCACAATCCCCCTATTGGACAATGATAAATTGCTAATTTTGGCTTGAGTAGAAGGTTTGACAGTAACACCGGCTGCCTTGTTAAAGCCACGGCGAAATAAAATTGTGTGTCATTCCTTTTTTATGTTACTCAATTTTATTATAGCTATCCAACTCTAGGAAAGAGTGAGTGTGACAGTAACTGCTGTGTGGAAATCTGGGTCAGACATGACGTTTAATAACCAGGGAACAAGCTGATACTGTTTGATCACATCAGCCTATTGTTCTGCCATGGATTATAGAGACAAATGGTGGCATGAACAAGATTTAGAATAGACAATTTTCTCCCCCAATGTCTGTAAAACAATGTGCGTGGGAGCACAGGTAAAATTCCGTTCACTGGTGTTTTTTCCCGCTTGATCACCCCTGTGCACCCTCTCTCTCTCTCTCTCTTTCTCTCACTCACACAAGCACAAGCCTGTTTCTGCAGATACAAACACACACCTGAGCGTAAGCACACACGCACGCACGCACACACACACACACACACACACTCTCACAGCAGTCTATCACTGAGCTGTAACTCCACTGCCATCTCCAGGTTGTGTGTGGAACATATCTCGGATTGATTGGAACATAGTGATGAAGAATGGCTGTTGGCTCTGTCACAGCTATCATTGTGATTTTATGCACTGAACATGTTGACTGCAGGTTGGGTAGAGGAGCGTTCACCATTCTCAGGGAATACACACAGATTGTTCCGGGAAGCCCTCCATATATGACAAATGACATGGCATTTGTTTACCAAAATGTGTTTGCCACAAAACATGTTTATACACACACACACACA
Source organism: Pterophyllum scalare (assembly GCA_024447675.2). Lineage (NCBI taxonomy): Eukaryota > Metazoa > Chordata > Actinopteri > Cichliformes > Cichlidae > Pterophyllum > Pterophyllum scalare. The sequence goes on along the minus strand of JAMQGT020011597.1, from coordinate 173,068 downwards.
CACACACACATACACACATATATATATATATATATATATATATATGCCTCAGTGACTGAGTGTGCAGCTATGCATAACTATGCTGAGACCACATGCTGTAAGTACCTAGCAACAGCAGGCGACTAATGTTTGTCTATTTAATACAGCTGTTTGTTCCTGTTTGTGTGGATAAAGCTGTTCGCAGCATTGATTTATGTGCTCTTTTACTGCTTTTGCGCGTTCTGTAATGCTCTCGAACATTCACTCTACTGTAGATACTTCTAAAGATTTTTTTTTTTTTGGATCGTGAAGACATGCATAAAAACAATTTAAATACACACCTATACCAGCCCTGCAGTTTATCTGACCCAACAGCACAGAGGGCTTTAGCTAAGATTAATGCAAAGATTGAAAGCAGGGGGAAATAGTGAGTCTGACTGTTTTCAAAGTCTCCAAATCCACCTACTAGTTCCCCTGGCCTCAGTGTTTTTAGCCTGTTGTTTAAGGTGTACAGAAACAAGACTGCAAAAACAGCAGTTTAGATGGAGTTAGAATGGAGCTGTAGCGTGTAACTATTTCTTGGCTGACAAGATTGCCTGTTCACAGGGCAGTTGTTCAAACTTACTTGTGGCACGCGTCTTCCATAAAACCTGCAAACCTTTTTAAACTTTACAGAAGCGGCAACGATGCTGTTTGCAGTTACCTGTTGCTGCCGACCAATCTCTATGCTAAGCTGCGTTAGTCACCATCTGGTTATAATTTCAAAGTAAATAAATGAACCTAACAGTGGTATCAGTCTTTTTTATTCACATGCTTTTTCCAAGAAATCTTTAAGCAACATCACAGTGCATTTCAGTCAGTGAAGTCATTCATTCCGCCAGTTCCCAGGTGCCATCCCATTGCTTTACCCCCTTTTCCATATTGTCCCTGTAAATCACAGAACTCATGTTAACTACTGTTTTGCGGTGTGGAATTGTGTTTAATTGGCTTTGTTAATCATTTATTCAACCCACATTGTAAACATAGTACCTGATTTTTAGTTAATCTTCCCTTTATCGGGTTACACCACCTGCTAATGCTGATTATTTATGGATTAACGGCCAACTAAGCACATATCTTTCACCACACATACACACATTCACCCAAACAAACCTGGAATTCAGACATGTGCATCCTTCTGCTTTTCATCTTTATTTATTATCTGGAATTATGTTCACGAAAACACACACACACACATACTGTATATAGTGCACACATGCATACATAGACACAGCACTTGGGATGGACGGTTTCTGTCATCGCAGCACTTTCCCAAACAGGCTCTGATTAAACAGCAGCTTAGAGCGCTTTAATTTCATGGAAGAACAGACAGCAAGAGAGGGAGCGATGGAGAGAGACAGAATGAAGGTGTGCGTGTGTGTGTGTGTGTGAGAGAGAGAGAGAGAGAGAGAGAGAGAGAGAGAGAGTGAGAGAGGGCAACAGATGTATGGACAAGGGGGAAAGGAAAAAGGGTGCCAGGTGGGGGGACTGATAGGAACAGAGAGAATGAAACAAGCTGCAGCAAGAGAGTAGATTGAGATGATGGATAGAAGAGAACTGGTGGACACAGTCAAGAGAGAGATTACTTAAGTCACGGAAGGCAGCGATGATAGAATATGGAGGGGAGAAAGAGGACATGGAGTAGTGAAGGCACAGGAGGAAGGAGACAGGGGAAAAAAGAAAGTAAAAGATATATAAAGAGCAATCTGAAGGCCTGTCCAGAATTTAAAAAACCTTGAACAGGAGGTGAGGAGAGGTTGGAGAATATATATGCTGCAGGCAGGTGGAGGGCTTCAATATTTCAGTCACATAAAAAATTTAAATCCCAGTTAAAATCTGTGAATACTGCATATTTGTGATTAGTCTTATGTGCCGTCTTATCTCGATCACTACACGCACACACACACATATTTATGGCACACGCTTGTTTCCAGTTAACGGTTGAATGGAAGGGGGAGGAAGATTATTAGGGGATATCAGCTATGGGGATGTAACCATGGGGCCAAACTGTCACACCACGTTCTGAGCCAACACACAAGGGAGTGGTTGCGCTGGGAGAGCCTATAGCAAATGAAAGGAGTTAAGCCACCAGCCTGCAACAGTCTAAATGTGTGCGCATGTCTGTGTGTGTTGAGCATTTCTCCAGTTTCAGGTGAGTTATTCTATAGATATCCACATGGGTGTGGCTCAGTTAAAAGAATTTAGCATTCAGAAAGGACAATATGGACTGCGTGAGTGCACACGCACACACACGCACACAAGCACACGCACACACGCACACACGCAAACAGGCTTTTTAAAGAGCTTTATGAAATATGTTAAAGTACTTACAAATCCATTTGCTTTGAAGAGCTTGCTGTGACCTTAAGGAGAACTGTGCCGTACTGCTGTGGTTCTGGAATAGTTGTATATGAATATTAATGTCATATTCTCCACTCTGAACTGCCTAAACTGTGTGACACCTTTACTGCTGGCTGTTTGCATGCAGACTACTTATGCATGTGCAAAGAATACAGGCACTACAGCTATACTACGTGCACACGGCTCCTTACCTTTACATTGTGCAACTTGACAGGATATTAATATTATATAGATAGTTCAGACATGTGAGCACAGACACCAGCATCAAACACCACAGCTTCCAGGCTATGAAACTGTAGTTTTTTAGAACTTTGAATCTTTTATATTTTTGATCATCTGCAACCATTGGGACCAATTTAGCATTCGCACCAACTGGAAGGATGTTTGAAAGTGTTTCAGCATGCTGGATAAGAAGCTCAAAGCTGCGTCTTGTGGAGAGACAAAAATAAAGAGGAAAAAAACATGAAAAATGAGTATAACACAACGGACATGTGAAGGTTGCTGTGGATTTTTAATTCATGTGGATTAGGTTAACCCGCAAACAGGGAGCATGATATGAACTTCAAGTGGATGTGACAGACTTCCCATCTTCACCTTTACTGTTCTTATCCTCCGTTGTCTAGTCATCTCAGCGCCTCCAACTTCCCTCACCTATTCTCTATCTTTCCTGCTGTTTATCTACAATTTCTCTTTTGCTCCTCTGTCCAACCCCTGCACTTTCACATCTCCTTTACCTCTACATTTTATCCATTTCTATCACTGCTGAACTCTTGCCCTCCTCCTCTCTTCATCTACCGATTCTGTCCACTCTTCTTTTCATCCTCTTGTCAGTTCTTTGGCCCCTTGCTTCCCTTTGCACCAGCTTTCCTTTACTTATTTCCTTCAATTTCTTTTTTTTTAAAAACTTCCCTTAGTCATTGTTTTTCCCCAGTCTAAACACATCCTCGCCTTACTCCCTTTCATCTTCCTCTCTCCCCATTCCTTCCCTCTGCTACAGATGGACAGAGTAGGAGACAGATAAAGTGGAGAATAAACCTGTATTTGCAGAAGGGCATCAGTATTTACACCCAAAGTGCACGTGTACCTGTTCATCAGTAGCAGCCTTAGCCCAGGGAAGCAGTGCAAAGTGTCAAAGTGAATTTATTGCCGTACAACTTCTCAACATTAAGACTGTTTAAAAGTGCTGCTTAGCATTCTGATAGCATGCATCATCCTGCTCCAAGTGAAATGTTCCTGCACTGATTCAGTCAAGATGCACGGATACACAAGTATGCACAGAAAACATTTAAATCCTGCTCCTTTGGGCTGAGTTTTTTTCTAAAGCACAGTGATGGATGGTTTTCATCTAAATCTTGTGTTTTGGGTTCCTGTCTTTGAAGCATGGCTCAGCTTTAATTTGCTGCACTAGACATGAAGCACGCATGGACACACTGACCACAGCTCCACACGCTCCTCCTCTCAAGAGGATAGTAAGGCTGCACACAGCCCTGATTTGAATAATTCATGATGCTGTCGCTCTCGCGAAAAACATGCTAGAATGGGTTGAATAGCCTGTAGCATGGTAAAACTTTACTTTCTTTTACCATTCCCTTCACTCTGTTCCCTCTCATAAAAAATAATATCCTGCCATTTGCATCTTTACAAGTGCAGCAGTACTTAAAATGCAATTAAAAATGCACTCAGTCAACATCCTCAATAAATGTTACGAAAAACTCAACAACAGGGAAGTGAGCTAGACAGACAGGGTTATTAGTGGCATCTTGGGGTGTCACAGTTACACATAGTCCTGAGTTGCAAATAGATTTTGCTAATATTGTGCTGTGCACCTCAGGACCCCACAGCTGGTATTATCAAAGGTCAGCCACTGATAAAAAAAAATTTTTTTTAAAAAAAAGCATGAATAATTATTAAAATGAAAATAATCATCTTGAATGAAAGAAAAATACAATAAAAGGTGAAAACGGAGAATTGTTGGCTATTTTTAAAAAGAAAAGTAATGCATCCTGCATATGTAAATCTTGTTTTGTGTTTGATAAGTGATGAGAATAGTCACAGTATGTCACAGCAACTACCACCATAAAGTCAACAAGTCCACTGGTAGATTGAGGATTTGGACTTTTGAAACTTTTTCTACTGCACTGACACTGGAGTTTATTGGGAGTTTACTGTAGAATTTATTGAGTTTTGGAGTTCATATTGTTCTTTGTTTCTCCCTGTTGATGTTCATGTGTGCCCTTAATGTTATACACATTTAGCATGTAGGGCTGCTGTCTTGTGAACAGTTTGTTGTTGAATATATTTCTTTACAGGGTATCTTTTGTCGTTTTTTCATTACAAAACAGTCACTTTTGCGCCTTGAATCTTGCACCTGATTAAGTATGAAAATACTAAAACTAATACTGAAACTAACTAAAACTAAGCATGAAACCAAAAATAAAAACTAATAAAAATGAACAAAGCCACTCTGAAAACTAACCAAAACTAACTGAATTAGAGAAAAAAAAGTAAAAACTAACTAAAACTAAACTATAATGTAAACTCCAAAACTATTATAACCCTGCAAAGAGGTATAGGGTGCTGTGGTATACGATCCTCCCTATGATTGCTTTGGTTGCTAGCAGGTTGCCACAGTTGCCCGTAGTTTGTATGGAAGGCGCTTACTGGGCTGAAAATGCTAGCAAACTACCGCAAGTTGTGAAACTGTGAAAATAGCAACACAAACTGATGGGTAGTCACAACACTGAACGCAAATAAAGGAGTGTGGAGTTGTAAGAAGAAAAATGAGGAGTGATATATTGCATCTTAATTGTTAAATGGTTACATGCACCCAGGATATTATGATAACTCCCCTGAGATATGCGGGGGAGATAAACGTGTCTGCGTGTGTGTGTGTGTGTGTGTGTGTGTGTGTGTGTGTGTGCTGTGTGTGTGTTCCAATTATTAACCTGTATGACAATAAATCTTATTTGTGGTGGACGTTAAAATTAACTAGGCAATGCCAAAATGAGAACTAAATTACATGACAAATGTAAATTTGATTTATGATAATTATACTGCAATCAGGCAACCTGAGTTGCAATGTGCAAGCAGCCACAGACTAATTCACCTGCCAGTAAACTCATACATACAAATGAAGTTATCTTAAAAAAAGAAAAGTATATGAACAGAGATTCATGCAGCTGAAACAGATAAGACAATATTACAAGCCTGGATGCTTTAGGCCAATTAAAGTCATATACATGTATGTACATGTGCACTTGTGCATATAACAAACTGTATATTTGCAATAACCATAAGTCAGTTAAAATTTTCCATAGGTGAACTTAATTCTCTGAAGCCTACACATGATGGATCTTGTGCAATGGCAATTTAATGGTTTCACAACTTATGGGAACTTGTGCATGATAGGAAGCAAACACAATATCTGAAGATTCATGCACACACTTCTGTTCAGAGTGAATGTGCTGATGTCTTCACAACTTAAATGTCAGCTTAAAAAAAACGAACCGAATGACTGAAACTAACAAATTAAAATAAGCTGAAGCTGAAAGGCATGCAAATTATGCGAACATACACACACACACACACACACAAGATAAGAATACTGCTCCACGAGGCCCAAATAGCAGTGCACTTTAATCACAGAGTTCATTTCATTTCCTCTCCTCTCCTTTATCACTGGCTTGGTTCTTATTCATCTTCATAAGAAAGCAGAGGAAAGAGGAGCCAGCTCCCCTAATAGCTCACTGATTTACATGATGAGTGTTTAGCCCCATAGACAAACTCCTGAAAAAGAGGAACAGAGAAAAGCACACAGAAACCTCCACACACTTTCTCTAATGCACACACACAAGAATGTAATTTGTTTTCATATTACTAAGACAAAGAATCAGAAGCAGATACACATACACACACAACTATACCCAGGTACACACACACGCACACACGCACACACAAACACACATACATAAAGAGAACAAACAAGGCAGGCCCTGCTATAAACAGATGAGTTAGCACTCGCACAGTGCTTTGCTTGTTTAGCGTGTAACTCAATTTGAAATGCTAACACTGCCATACGCTCAGGGGTATGCAGTGGCAGGCCAGCATCATCAGCCCACTTCCTAGTAATTTAACTCCACTCTTTCAACACAGAACACTTGTGCAGTGGCCCCATATTTTACACACACTGGATAAAATTAATTGGGAATTTTTGGGCACACATCATTTGCACGCTGGACCTACTTTGAATTGCAGATGAAGAAGAGGAAGAAGAAGAAGAAGAGGGGCGGTGGCTGTAATGTAGCACAGCATGTTTAAGTGCATGACTGCGTTTGCGTGTGTTTTATTCCTCTTTCCCACTATCTGAGATGCACGAGTGTGTATATGTTCTGTAGGGCTTGCATGAATGATAATGACCTCTTGCTCCTTCATTAGAATCAATCATCAGTTTGAGATGTGGTGAGCTGGGGGCCGGGGGGGGGGAAATAACAAGGACAAGGAAGATTAAGCTAATGTAAACATGCACAGTAGACATGAAATGAAGCTGGTGGGCTCCACTTTAACTGCGGGAACGCAATTGCATGCAAAAGTTTGTGTTGGGTTGATATGTATGAAAGAACAGAACAGCAGTTGAGTGTCAGTATTAAATCACAATAGTAAATAATAATAAAACTCATGTTACTACCAATAACTATTTCACACTAAAATGGTTCAACTAATTCATTAAAAGAAGTTGAATGAGGAACTGGTGATTAGGCCACAGTAATTTCGATTAAACTCAGTGAACTAGTTATGCAGGAATGACAGCTCCACATTTATGTTTGCTGGCTACTGACAATAACAGGTGGAACTCACAGCGAGGGCTCCAATTAAAATCAAAATCAACCTGCCTGCTTGTAATTGCTTTTCTACCTCCGCATTGTGCGTGTTCGTGTGTGTGTGCGCGTGGGCACATGTGTGTGCCTGCAGTTGGTACTAAATTTAACAACTGAAATTTCACAGTCTGGTTTGGCTATTAGACTTGCTCTGAATATTCACTCTTTTAATCTAGTTTGTTATAATTTCAAGTGATCTTTACGGCTGCGTAAAAGCACAAAGAATAAATCCTGCACTTCCCTCCTCAAGTGTGTGTCAGGGGCAGCGTATTTTATTCCTCCCGTGGATACCCGAGTACTTTGTGTCGCCGCAAAGATTAGACTGAGCGCCCAGCTCCATCAATATCCATGACTCCTATATTGCTCACAAACACACACATGCACGTGGTGATGGAGTGAGCGGAACAGACCTGACACTCTCGCTCACTGCTGAATGGCTTCTCTGATGGACTGAGGCTATTTCGACACACACACACACACATACACACACACTCAGCTGGTGATGGAGTGAAGCCATTCCCTCTCCTCACCTCATGCCCAGTAGCTGGATGGTAGCCCAGTTAAGACTTGCCAATTGGCTCTTCCACCAAATCAACCACACAAACTTTTCTGATGAGCTCAGTACAGTATATACCCACACACATATACACATACACAGAGCTTCACACAGCAACTATTGATTCCCCCTGTAGAGTCATACTGGGCACTTTTTCTACAATTTCACACTTTTCAAGGTTTTTTTTATTCCTTTAAAATGTGGTGCCTTTTGTCATTTGACTTGCCCTTGGGCTTATACGGCCCCTTAAATTCTCTCTCATATCCACCTTTTAATTATCCTGCAGAAACTATTCGACTGTGGATTAATAATACATTACTCCTCTTATTGCTTACATTTTTGGGGGGTTGTAAAATTATCAATTGTGAACTTAGAATTTAAAAAGTTGTCTTTTTTTTCATCCCCTCATTAGATCTAAATATTACACCTGCCCCGGGGAAACGGATTTTAAATGGGCAAACTATTTCAACTGACCTTTTATAAATTTTCAACATTACTCACCGGGGCAGCACGGCAGAGAAGTTGCTGCACTGTCACCTCACAGCATGAAGTTCCTGGGTTTGAATCCACCAGCCGGCTGATCTTTCTGTGTGGAGTTTGCGTGTTTTCCCTGTGCCCGTGAGGCTTTTCTCTGTGTACTCCGGCTTCTTTACACAGTCCAAAGACATGCCCGTTAGCTTAACTGGTGATTCTAAATTGGTGTGAATGTGAATGGTGGTCTGTCTCTTTGTGTCAGCCCCGCAACAGATTGGCGACCTGTCCAGGGTGTAGCCCGCCTCTCACCCCGTGACAGCTGGGATAGGCTACCTAAATTGCATAAATGGAAGATGGATATAATATAAGTTTTACTAACTATAACCATGACTTTGACAGAGCTTTATACTTTTGACCAGTTATACTGTTAACTGCTGACTCTATTTTGTGACTTAAAGAGCAGCTTCTAAAGGTTTCTTAAGGGGTGTGCACACATGAAGTGATTTGTGGAAGCCAGAGACCAATGAAAGTCAATGAGATTCAGCAACTTCAAGGGACAATGGGTGAAATAACAGCTGGTGCAGAGTGGGCAGGTCACAGGTTAAATTTTCTCTACTTCAAGGCAAGTGACTAAAGTACATACCCAGTCTGTCACGGGGCTAACACAGAGAGACAGAGAACCATTCACACTCACACTGACACCTTTGGACAATTTAGAATCACAGATTAACCTAACCCCATTTGTGTTTTTGGACTGTAAGAGGAAGCTGAAGTACCCGGAGAGAGCCCACGCAAGCACTGCACTGCCTAGAAAGGCCCCACCCAGCTGGTGGATTCCAACCCATGACCTTCTTGCTGTGAGGCTGTGCTACCCTAAGAAATTCCAGAAAACTTAAAAACAAAAAAGTAAACAGCTGTAGAAGAACAACTGCCCCACAGAATGGCCAGACAGGCAGAGGATGGGTGCCATTTTCTATCCTTGTTTATTGCCAGTTACTAATTAACGGCCTCTCTTCTGTGCACTGAGCAGCCCACTTTTGGGTGAAAAAAACTGTACGCACAAATATGATTAACCTACACTCAGATACACAGCAAAATGAGCCAAAAATGTAGCCACTCAGCACCATCTTTAAGGTTCAGTTGAGTGGTTATGTTGTCAGTTATTGGTGGATGGACTGATGCACAGATTGATGGATGGATTTTCTGATTTCACACAAGCAATCATCCCGGGTCAGTCCATGAACATTTGAATAAAAGATCCAGAACACCAGAAAATAAAAGTCTCCTATGAAATACATGAAGCCAATAAAAGGCATTAATGACTACTTACTGTCACAGGCTAAGAAATATAGAAATAAAATGTCCAGCAGCTGCAATTCAGTGAAGTTTTTATGATTCTTCTACTCATGCAACACACAGTGTCCTAGTTTAGTTTAGAGTCAAATATTTTATTAAGAAGTTAACAAAGTATTCATCTACTCATGTTCTCAACTACTTATCTAGTTCTAGAAAAACAAAATAGCAAAATGTACTGTAATCAAGCAGGACTCAAGTCTTCAGCTGAATAAAGTTCCTCTTGTATCCATTTTGATCTCTCTTCCATCTCTACTGTCCTTATTCTTAGCCTTTATCCCCAGTTGTCCTCCCTCCCCCGTGTCCTTGGTCAGCATTAGCGTCACCGCTTGCTAGAGGTGATCGCATCCCTTCCAGTTCGGTGTCTTCTTGCCTTCCTCGGTCACGCTGTTCCTGCTGTGTTTCCCACTGTGGCTGCAGGGTTCCGGGTCTCTCCAAACTCCAAGGGTCTTTCTACAGATCATGCACAGCAGTGGAGAGTATTTGAGTGTGTTATGTTGCAAGATGACCTTGCGACCCCAAGAGTTCTCCAATGAATTGACAGGAGACATCTGGATTTGCACACTAGAGTTTGCGGCATTATTATTTATTGTGTTGTTGTCTGTGTTGTCCCATGGCTCTTAAACATATAATTACCAATTAGTTCATAACCTCATATGCCGAGTACAGACGCAGTCTGTTATTTTCTAGAATCCAGAAGAGGATAAATACTTAACAGTGTTATCTAAAGCAGTATTGTGAATTAATGAAATGTAGCAAAATACCTCTTAAAATATTAAAAGCAAAGCAAACTATAAATTGAATTCTTTATATTGTCTGCACAACATTATAGTAGGAAAAGTAGCATATTTCCATAGCATGGAATTCAATGTAGTGAGCCTGCGTATGCATGTTTGCTTTCATGCATGCATGCATGCAGTTCTTTGTGTTCTGCTGAAATCATAGGAATGAATTCGTGCAACTGTGTGTGTGGATGAATGAATGTGTGGGCCCGAGGCAAACTGAAATGAAGCAACACTCAGCAGACACCGCCCCAGGCTAACTTAACATGGGCCTCTTCTGGCGCACACACACACACACACACACACACACACACAGGCCTAACCATGGCTTGATGCTAGGTTTCACATTCATTTTTTTTGTCAGCTGGATACTAACAACCACCAGCAGGCCACAGAGAAGGAGGTTAGGCTTTATCAGAGCCAGTCTGAACATCCCTACATTTGAACTGTGAGGATATAAGCCCGTTAGCTCTGCCACTGTGTCACTGAACAATTTCGCCATCCAACAAATGGTTTATTACACACTTGTAGGTTGTGTTGTGTAATCCAAGACACTGCAGTTATGCGGATTCATTTACCTGTCCGAACAAACCGGCGGTCTCTCCAGGCAGGTAGCTAAGAGCCACATTACAGTCGGATGATGCTGAGAGGAGGAGGAGCCTATCACCATGTAAACACATCTCCAGGTGAGTCACGTGGTCAAGGTGTGGGCAGAAACTGCGCAGCAGCTTTGGGAATTCTTTGTTCACTCTTTCATCTGGTGTGAGGCAGTAATACTGAGGGACAGGGGATCAAATTATTACTCAACTTTGGCTGAAAGAATTTCCTTCTGTGGATGTGCAGAACCAGGCATTTAATTTCTATCACTGTGAGACTGCAAAGCCTGGCCACCCATAGTTACAGTTGCTAAGGTTTCTGTTTTCTCAAATCACACAGCAGGTTACAATGGCAACAGTGGCAGGTTTACCACTCTCATTACCGCTTCTCATGTCTTTTATTGGTGATCATAGACTTTGCAAGCCAAAATAAAAAATGACTCTAAAAGACTGAGATAGTTCATTCATATAAAAATGGTATTTAGTGCACAATAGGTGGCTATGATATGCCAAAACACTGAGCGAGAAGTATATTGTATGTTCTAGGGAAATTGCCAGCATCCTCGCCAGCTGATGATTTATGTGGAAGCTTGAAATAAAGGAAAAGCATTGATATTGCACTGCAGAGAAGATAATTAACTCTAGTATTACAGTGTAGTACAATTCTGGAAAGATCTAACAGCTAACAGATGATTTGTGTTATAAATATTTTTGCTTAATATAGCTAACATAGAGAAAGACAAATGCTTTATTTCAAGAACAAAGACTTGGAGCTATGTTTAGCTAGGGCTGCTGGAAAAGAAACTTTCTTAATGACAGAGCCGCCACAGAAGTGGCATCCAATTGTAAAACATAGCTAACTAACATAACTGGTCTCCCTACTAATTCATATCAGGTAATGGTGTAAGCTAACCAGCTGTACATGCTTCCATTTGCATCTTACAGCAGATAAGGTACAAATTATGGCATCATAATATCTAATATTGATAAGAACTTTCAGGGGCCAATTATGATTGCTCAGCTCCTGATGGTGTGGGAGTTCTTGATTATTACAAGATTTAAGTTCAGTGTTAAGTGTTTAGTTGAATTTAACTTTATTAAGCCCAACACACATAAAGTTACGCATCACGTTAAGGTGAGACCTGCAACTGACCTGAGAAATCTTATGTCTGAGTGCACAACTCTATACTGTGCAATCATAATAGTAATCCAGCTGATTCCAAAGTGTGCTTGAAACTAGCCAAAGGACAGGATTTCCAACAGAGCAATGAGATTGCCCGGCGTCTTGAACTCTGGTGCATACTGTATATACATAAATCTCCATAAATTAAACTGGAAGCAAAATGAGACGCACCCATCTGAATTCATCCCCTTATAAACTGTGACAGAGAGTTGAGCTCTGAATATTGTGGCAATAATACCCAAGAGGGTGTTCTTTTTAGTGTGATTATGAGCATGACAGTGATGCAGCTATACTTTATACTGACAGCACGATCCAAGTCTTCATAATAAGAGTCAAAAAGTCAAAAGGACTCTCTGAGATATAAGAAACTCTTCAGTGACCAAATGCATGCAACATTCTCATGTCATGACGTGAATCTCAGTGGACTGATATTACTGATGATGTAAATGATGACACTCATAATTAAAGTAGTTCATCAAAAGATGCTTTTTGTCCCCACACAATTCTGCATTTGAGTGTAATTTTGTTTCCAAAAAAAAAAGCAAGCAATTACCAATCTCATCCATTTGAATAGCCTCTAATGTTTTCAAATAAAAACCAAAGAGGATGGGGGCATTACCTCTCCTCGCTAATGCATCAGGGGAGATTTTCTAAATGATTGACCGTCTTCACTGTACTCCAGCAAGCTGCTGAGACATCAAAATGACAGACAGGGCTGTCATTTTCAGAGTGAACAACACGCCAGGATTTAATGGAATATCCAGGGTCCACTCTTTCTTCACTGTCTATTAAAGTCTGTCTCTTGATCTCTGTCCCACCCTCAGGCTCTGTTTTCATCAGTCTCTGTCATTTTCTCTTTTTCCCCCCACCCTCTCTCCTTTTCTTCTCTCACTACATTATACACAAATGTACACAAACCCACCTCCACGTCCCATATCTTGACTGTCCCTTCCCTGTCAGCTGTGGTTAAATATTTTCCACAAGGACTGACAGCCATAACAATAGATCCCAGGTCCCCTTTGTGGGCTGTAAACTGTCCTACCAGACAGCTTTGTTTGGTGCTCCAGAGCCTGACCACTCCCGAACCCCCGCAGGACACCAAATCTGCACCACCTGATGGAAATGCAGAAATAGAAATGGCTGCAGTAACCAGAGGCATCCGATATTTCAGGCATGTGTGTTTGGAGTAGACTTTAAAAAAGAAAATGTGTTCTGTGACATCGGTACCACAATCATAAATAGAAGAATGCCAAATACAGTTACAATAGGTCAGTTAGTGATGTCATGCAGTAACCATGTGGTCTAAAATGTAATCTTGCCTACCTACAAAAATCAATCATGGATTAAAAATGCTCATATTGTTGCTTACATACCACATCGCATGTACATACCATACATACCACATCGCTACAGCAAGCCCGAGCATCAGGCGCAGAGGCCGATCGTGTGTCTTTCTTTCTTTTTTTTTAAGCAGCTAAACGGCTACAGCTCAAAGAAGCAGCAGCTACTTAACATTTAGAATGGATTTTAAAACTCAAGCAGCCAAAGTACTGCTAAAATAAAGACAGGGAAGTAAACTTCAGCGCTCGGGGGTGCTGCATCCAAAGTTAGTTAAAAATTGGAAAAACTTGCCGTATCAAAGAATCAGTGGTGTGCGGCTGCTGTACAGTATTTCTGCACAGCTTTACTGTATTTGCAATATGTAAACACAAGACAAGACAAGTGTAAAACACACACACAGACACACAAAACAAGGCCGTATATCTAGCGGATCTGGCATTTTAAAAAAGTAGAACCCCTTTAACTTTCCAAAGTAGCTTCACCATTTGCATCAGCTCCCACATGCCACGTCAAACTAAAGCGCTTATACAGGAAGGAGACGGTATGTTTAAATGGGCTCAAAACAAGAAGGCAAAATCCATAGCTGATTTCTGAATGTGAAGGTTTTATCGTTATGAGAAAAGTGGAGGGGAAAAAAAGTCACTGAAGTTAAAACACAGAATTTGTTTTGGGTAAAAATAGTTCTTTCCAATCTCTGCTGACATTTTGAGGCATGCTGAGCCGAGGCTGTCTTACAGTGTTACACAGACATACAGCCTCCCACTCCTTTTAGAACTTACTTTAAACAATACGTTAACTCTTAAGATTCCACGATCAGTACCTGAGGTTGTAGTCGCCGATGTGCGTCCTGGGATGAAGAACAGTCTGGTTATGGCAGTGCAGCTGTCTGGCTCCTCTGTTATTCAAAGCATGTTGAGAAGTGAGGAAATAACCCACAAGGTCAGAGTTGAGTATATAAAATACTGAAGTAATGATAGACAGATAAAACACCTAAACACCTTTTCTCCTTGTTTAAAAGATGTTGAAATGATTCAGCTATAACAACAATTACAGAAGACAAGTTTTGAATGAGTTTGTGGCTGCTGCCGTTTAAAGTGAGACCTCGCGTCTTCTTGTAGTCTTCCTGTTCATCGTGCGGCCGCAGTTTCTTCAAAGCTTTTTCCGTGCTGCCGTTCCACACTATGATCTCTCCATCGTAGCTTCCTGCTCACATCAGGAGAGAGACGAGACACAGAGCAAAAACTCACAAAAAACAAAACAATATATATAAAAAATTAAAAAAAACTTCTAAAAATTGCACTTTGCTTCATGGCAGTCTAGAAAGAAAAGAAGGAAAGAAAACTTCACTGCCAGTGAGTTATAAGTAGATAGAAAGAAATACAAACAATATACACCCACATGAAAAAAAAAAACTTTTTATCAACACACACATGAATCATGCAGGCTGGCCACTAAAAACTTCTCTAAAGATAAAATTCAACATCTGGCCCCAGCTACCATCTGTTCAAACACTCAACCCCTAACTTTTACTGCAAGAGGAAGTGCTTTTCAAGTAATCTACATTATATATAAGCAAGCGCACGTGCATGGCTGTGCGTTTGTCAAAAAAAAAAGGCAGGAATCTCATCAGGTCGCTCAACAGTTGAACAGCAGGACTTAATGAGATGTGTGAGGAGTGTGTTGGCCATGGGAGGTGTGTGTGTGTGTGTATGTGTGTGTGCAATAGGAGGTATAAAGTTTATGAGAGTGCCAGTCTGCTGCATTATTCATGCAGCCCAGGGCCAGCTTCTGTATTTCAAGTGACTTTTATCATGTCCTGTTTGTGTGTCTGTGTGTGCGCGTGTGCGCACCTGAGACACGGAGGGTCAAAGCGAATGAAAGCAGATTTCTGCATCATCTACACAATGTTGGGCTTTAAGATGTAGATGCTTTAATCCCCCTCATTAATGTTTAAAATCACTCTGATGCACTTAGCCCAGGCAATTTTGACAACATACATAGAGTACACATCACAGTGCATATTTAAAGGGGGAATAACAACAAGGAATACAAAGATGTACACAAAATAGTAAGTACTAGAGAGATTTATCACTGCACTCAAGCAGCGTTGTGCAAAAGTCTTGAGCCACCCCTTGTTTCTCTAGATTTTGCTAGGAGAATAGGTGCAGCAGTTTATGGAAATACTGTATACAAGGCATTAAAAAAAAGAGTTTGCACAATTCCAATGAACTTGAGAGCCATAACTGGTATGACCACTCTTCTTCTGCAGCACAGCCTGAACTTCCTTTGACAGTTTTTTTTGTAATTTCTTGCTTCTTTGGATGTTGGCTGCCTTTTGCTCTGTTCAGTGTCATGATGATCCCACACTGCTTCAATAATGTTGAGGTCCAGCCTCTGGGGAGGACAATCTATGACTGATAGTGATCCATTGTGTGTTTTTCTATCCAGGTTTGCCTATACTGCATTGGCAGTGTGTTTGGGATTATCGTCATGCTGAAAAATAAAGCTGTTGCCAATCAGATTCTTTCTAGATGGTACTACATGAAGGATCAAAATCTGATTGCACTTTTCTGCATTCATAATTAATCTGTTTTGATGAGATCTCCAACACCACTGGCTGAAATACAGACAAGAATCATGATGGAGCCTCCACCATGTTTTACAGATGGCTGTAGACACTCATTGTTCGACCTCTCCCCTGACCTCCAACGTACACGTTGACGATGATTTGAACCAAAAATTTAAAATTTTTGGATTCTTCACCCCATCAAACCTGTTGCCACTGATTTTCAGTCCACTCCCCCATTTCTCTTCACTGAGAATGGCTTCTTGACAGTTTGCTAACTGAGAAAAGTGACCAGGAAGTATCTGAGTGGCAGCCATAATAAGAGCTGTTGCAATTCTCCAAATGCTAAGGGAAGGATTTTCAATGCTTTCTTTATTTCCTCCTTTAGCATAGGATACACTGGGACCATCCTTTAAGAAAGTAGAGAAGAAAAGACCATCTCATAATTCTTTGTGACAGACAATCCCACCATTCATGAAAACAATTGACATAATAAACAAAGTGTCAACAATGCACTGTAGTTTATTTACAAAGACGCAGCCAGAACACTTCAGTAATAACCAGCATTCTGCCAAGAACAACACAAATGAATCTCTCTATGTTAATCTCTATATAATCATACAAACTGTCCACCTATCTACTTGAAATCTGTGTGGAACAGCTGATCTGTACATAGTGCAGAAGAACACAAAACTTTACAGGTGCTGGTCATAAAATTAGAATATTATGAAAAAGTTGATTTATTTCAGTATTTCCATTCAAAAAGTGAAACTTGTATATTATATTCATTCATTACACACAGACTGATATATTTCAAATGTTTACTTCTTTTAATTTTGATGATTATAACTGACAACTAATGAAAACCCCAAATTCAGTATCTCAGAAAATTAGAATATTACTTCAGACCAATACAAAAAAAGGATTTTTAGAAATGTTGGCAAACTGAAAAGTATGAACATGAAAAGTATGAGCATGTACAGTACTCAATACTTAGTTGGGGCTCCTTTTGCCTGGATTACTGTAGCAATGCAGCGTGGCATGGAGTCCATCAGTCTGTGGCACTGCTCAGGTGTTATGAGAGCCCAGGTTGCTCTGATAGTGGCCTTCAGCTCTTCTGAATTGTTGGGTCTGGCATATCACATCTTCCTCTTCACAATAGCCCATAGATTTTCTATGGGGTTAAGGTCAGGCGAATTTGCTGGCCAATTAAGAACAGGGATACCATGGTCCTTAAAGTAGGTACTGGCAGCTTTGGCACTGTGTGCAGGTGCCAAGTCCTGTTGGAAAATGAAATCTGCATCTCCATAAAGTTGGTCAGCAGCAGGAAGCATGAAGTGCTCTAAAACTTCCTGGTAGATGGCTGCGTTGACCCTGGACCTCAGAAAACACAGTGGACCAACACCAGCAGATGACATGGCACCACAAACCATCACTGACTGTGGAAACTTTACACTGGACCTCAAGCAACGTGGATTCTGTGCCTCTCCTCTCTTCCTCCAGACTCTGGAGGAAATGCAAAATGTACTTTGATCAGAGAACATAACTTTGGAGCACTCAGCAGCAGTCCAGTCCTTCTTGTCTTTAGCCCAGGTGAGACGCTTCTGACGCCGTCTCTTGTTCAACAGTGGCTTGACACGAGGAATGCGACAGCTGAAACCCACGTCTTGGAGACGTCTGTGCATAGTGGTTCTTGAAGCACCGACTCCAGCTGCAGTCCACTCTTTGTAAATCTCTCCCACATTTTTGAATGGGTTTTGTTTCACAATCCTCTCCAGGGTGTGGTTATCCCTATTGCTTGTACACTTTTTTCTACCACATCTTTTCCTTCCCTTCGACTCTCTATTAATGTGCTTGGACACAGAGCTCTGTGAACAGCCAGCCACTTTAGCAATGACCTTTTGTGTCTTGTTTAAGTGACCTGCCTTAAACAACAGGGTTAAAACAGGTTGTAGTGAATTAAGATGCACATTTTGTAGTCCATCTTCTTAACTGTCACCCTTCCACTGAGACCATTTCTAACAAGGCCTCAGTAAACAGTCGATGGATCAGCTGAAGGTCCAAATGGATCTCTCAGATCCTGTGTCAGGTCTTTGCTGGATTTTTTTCTTATTTCTTAAGGACATGACTTTCAGATACCATTCATCTTCTGAAGACAGTTCTTTAGGCCTGCCACTTCATTTGTCCTCCATTTGTTTAGTTTTCTCAAATTTTTTTTAAGGACACACAGCACACCATGCTGAGATAAGTTTTCCGCTAACAGCTCTTTAGGAATAACCTTGTTAGTGCAAAAACACAATTAAATGCCTATCAAACTGTTATTTTTATTTTATTTTATTTTTTCCAGCATCCTGCTGGTAACAAAGTCCTTAAAGATACAATTTTAAATTGATTCTTTGTTAAATTTCTGTTTTGTTCTATCCATAACTCGAGGGATAAACACTGGTTTATCCCTCGAGTTAGGTGCCTTTTTATGCTTGAATGATTCATAGGTCAGTGTTAAGTGGTTTAACAAACCACAAAACATTCCTCTGAAAATGGTCAGATACAGAAGCCTGAAGAACTATTAGTCAAGAAAACTTTTTAAAAATTACAAGAAAGTCTGACTCCTTGGAAGCAAAATATAAAGAAATGAACCGGTGGCTCAAGACTTTTGCACAGTTTTGTAAAATATATGACTTTTAAAAAGGATAAAAATTAATGTGGCATGACCAGAGATGCTCCAAACTTTCTTCTTCATTCAGCTACTAAGTTTGAACCTACAAACAGCTACAGAGGTCAGGTGAGTTTTATCCAGTTTTTACCGAAGCAGTGTCTCTGCTGCTGGTGTCAGTGCCAGCGTGGATCCAATTTTGCTTTGGTTTTGAGTGCATATCACATTTTGACAGGTTTGACAAGCAATTTCCGTGTTGCAAAAATCATGGCACGCAGAATCTGTTTGGTGCACCAGCCAGTCATTAGTGAATTTCTCGCGGCAGCCTCTCTCGTGTCTGTTAATCAGTGGTTCCAACTTTGGGCCCAGCAAATTTGTGATACATGCAGTTGCCAGCTTTTTTTTTCATGGAAGTCCACGGAACCTGCCCACCAGTACGATGTCCATGGGAAAGTCATATTTCTGACTCCACAAAGTCATTTTTGAACTTCCATTCCTCTGCCTCAGTTGATGCCAACTTAAGTGGCATTACTTGATTTAATAGGAGTCATATTTATTGACCTTCTTCCCCACAAATGTAACATTCTGCAAGAGCGTTCTTTGATTTCTGCGCTTGCAATTTCTATTTGTAAAACATTTTGGCCATTCATCAAACTTCAGATTAGTTGGTCCTTGGTTGCTTGGAAGTTTTCATTCACAGAGGATTAAGGGATTCAAGGAAAGAAGGAAAAGTGAAAAGGGGGGTTATGACTGAAGGAGATACAGAGGGCCCCTGTGCGCATGTATCCTGCTGTGTTTGTGTGTGCCTGTGAGTGTGTGTGTGTGTGTATGAGAAGTCAAGCAGAACCTAGCAAACACTCTGAATATGGATGAGGATGCTTCAGTCCCCCATCAACCCAATGTTCCTGCTGCAACTTGATTCAACTTGAGACGCAAACTCACACACACACACACACACACACACACACAAAATAACATACACATACACAGACACGTGCACCGTCTGCTAAGCAGGTGGGAGTCCAAATAGAACTTTAAATTGACTTTTCTCACTGGTGGCCATGATGCCACCACCGCCTTCACTTGGCGGCACAAGCACATAACTTGGCAGCACCGATGCTTTGATGTGAAAAGAGCATTACTCACTGCAACCCTGAAGAAATATGCAGCCAACTGAAACTAATGCGTCATCGCTTTTAGATGTCGCCTTTTTGCTCGGTGGATTTGTCGAAGAAAGAATTTGCAAAAAAATAGTTAATGTAGAAAATAATGCACAGTTCTCGTGCACCTTTCACTTCAATATGTGAGTAGATAAGTGTGGAAATACAGGAAATAGCAGTGCGAATGTGATTCACACCCCAATTCTTTCTCTTTTTCCAAATATGCCCAAAGGCCAGGGGAGGAGAGCAATACACAGGATATTAAAGTGTAGGAGGAGTTATGAATGAATTACACCATTTTTATGAATTTCTTGGACAAGATATTAGCTGATGTGGATATCCCA
The DNA here is from genome assembly GCA_024447675.2 of Pterophyllum scalare. Classification (NCBI taxonomy): domain Eukaryota; kingdom Metazoa; phylum Chordata; class Actinopteri; order Cichliformes; family Cichlidae; genus Pterophyllum; species Pterophyllum scalare. The sequence goes on along the minus strand of JAMQGT020011597.1, from coordinate 152,807 downwards.
GTACCTCTGATGACAGAAAGCTCTTGAAAAGGTTATGTTTTTGATCCACACAGAGCATTCGTGAAGACCCTGCTTTAATGTTTTCCCTTTCTAGATATTATAGCATTATAGCTTATCATAAAAAATAGGATTTATGAGCGGAATCATTTGCATTCAGCCAGTATATTGCCAAAGTTTTTCTAAAATATACACGCACCCTCCCCTGCACCCATACAACATGCGCACACAGGCTTAGACGTATATGCTTGAAAGACAGAAAATACTCATTTCTCCTCACTCCCACTGAGCGAGCTCCAATAAACATAATTTAAATTGGGCGTTTTGATTAAATTGGAGGTGGAGGGTGCAGTGCAGTGTGGGGTTATGTGCAGATGAAGTAAAATAAATGCAGCAGCCTTATGTACATTTAAAGATTAGATTCAAAAATAATAATCAATAAAAGTGAACGAGGAAAAAAAAAAAAGCTCAAAAAGAATGCTGGCGGAGAGAAGAGCTGAACATGGGGAAAGAAATTGTACAGCGAACTTTGAAGGAGTTTCCAAGTTTACAAAGTAGCTCCTGTATTGTGCTTTTGTTCTAGCTCCAACTATTCATTTCCTTCCAAACCATTTCTCCCTCCTGCTTCGAGAACACCCCTCTTATCTACCTTTCCCACCTCCATCCCTCACTTTATCGCTCTCTGTACTTATCTCCGAGCTTGATCTGTCTCAGAAGGCCAGAGAAGGTCTACGGCTTGTGTCTGCACTCCGCTCACACAGACTGGTAAACTGCAGCTGAACTTTCAATACGTGAGCCAAAGTGATACAACTTTACAAAGTGAAGAGCATACTGGGGCAAATTGGGTGCAGAGTGTTTGCAGTTTGATGGTTATACAAGTGGACCAGTGGCTGGAGGATTGCCAGTTCAATCCCCCAGGCAAAAAATAAAAAAATAAAAAAATTCTTAGAAAGTGATGAGCACTGAGGGGTCATGCTGACATTTCAAAGTAAGCTGTCTTTGCATGTTAATGATTATCACAGATCCATTCATTCTGAATATGAATTTGACCTGGATGCCTTGTTTTTTGGGTTTTTTTTGTCCATGTAAAGAGCAACTTCTTGGTTAATGATGGCTGATACAATGGCACAGCTTGGCAGATGTGATCAAGTGCCACATGGGTGAATTCAAGGGTCCACAAGAACCTTAAAAATATATATTTTTTAAAATCATGTACAAAAACTTTGGAAACAAATTGCAAAGTTTGCACGAGCTCACAGAAGTGGAATGAAAACTAGAGTGATTGGAAGATGAGAGAACGCTTCTCGTCTGCTCTTCCATTAGCCAGAGGCACCCAGTGTTTCTGCATTTTAATAAGCGCTGGTGTGATTTTAGGACATTACGCTGATTTCATATGTGTGAGTCATTTGCAGTTCATGCCGCTGAATCCACCCGCTAATCACCTGCCAGATCATTTTGATGGTAACTCCGGAAAACGTTCTTCAATGTTCAGTTTTATTAATGCTTTTTTTTTTTTTTATGTTTTGTGTAACAGTTCTATGAGAAATACTCTCAGTGAGGTACTGAGTAATTGTTCCTCCAAGGACTCGGAGAGAGACAGCGAGAGAGAACTAAGGAGTCAGAATGAGAAATACAAGTGTAGAAACAGAATGTGAAAAGAGAAGTGCTTGTAGCTTTTTAGTGGGAATAGATCTTGAGCTTATTAGATGAACCAGTGCAGAGCCTGTTTAAAAGGTGCCTGTAAGAACACGTTGATTCCCCGGCCTCCAGCATTAATGCTTCAACTTTCTTGATGCCACCATCTAACCGCTCATCCAAACTACTTCACACTTGACACTGACTCCGTAGATCTATAGCAGTTAACTTAAAATTTGAATTAGTTATCACCTCATTAGGCATAACCACACTGTTCCAGTATAATGCGGTTTAAGCCTGCACCTGCTGAAAAATATATAATCAAAAACACTGCCATTATCATCATCAGTTCATCTCTACATAATCCTCATTGTGATCTTCTTTTGGGTGCTCCCTTTAGGGGTCGCCACAGAGGATCATCTGCCATCTCACCCGAATCCCACATCCTCCTCTGTTACGTTGACCCACCTTCACAATATCATGAACCTCAAAGCTTTAGCTTCATATAACCCTCATTTTATATTGTGTTGCAATGTGAAAACATTACTCAAAATCGTCAGCCTCACCTGGTTCACCTGATTTTAAATGTTCTGGAATTTCCTTTTTTTCTTTTTCACAGTTTTGCATGCTTGATTTAAACCTTTACATGGTTAGGTCACAGATTTCATAACTGGAGCGACTTGGCGTAAGACAACAGCTGTTTAAGGGAAAGGGATAGCTCAAACGATTTACAGACAGGAACAACAGTCATTCACAATGTCCACTGAAGTCAAAAGAAAGCATAAAATGGGTGAATAATAACGTGGGAGCGTGGCGGTGCGGTGCTTAGCGCTGCTGCCTCAGGACAATCTGATCTGAGCTGTTCAAATCTGAGCTGTGTGGAGTTTGCGTGTTCTCACTGTGCCTACGTGGGTTCTCGTCAGGCTTCCTCCCATAGCCTAAATGAGCAATAATTTAAGTCATTCATCCCAGCTCACCGTTCCCTAAGCAACGAATGCAAAACACAATAAAGTAAATGAAAAAAAGAACATCACTTCTTTCGTTTCAGCTCAGCACGAGGGTCCTTGCATCACCTACAGTTGCATTCGTGTCTTTCTTTCACCACGTGTTCTCGTTTGTGTTTGTAAGCCTCTCCCCTCCCGCTCGGAGCGGAAACACAGGGACAGACATGCAGAGATTTCTTCAGTGAGACGCAGTAGCAACTGGAACAGGGTGTGCGTTTTCTGTTCTCATTACACTTCATGACCTTTCCAGTTTACTTGCCTTTAGTACAACTCTAATTAAGAATTTAATTAAGATGGAAATGGCAAATTAAGGCATTCTCACATTTAAAGGTTTCGGTCTGTGGTGGAGACAAATGTCAGCCCACAACACAGAAAATGGAAGCTGTTGTTCTTGTTGTTGAGTAATGTGGCTTGCACCAACAAAGGCCAACAGGGGAGAATGCTGACTTAAAAGGGCCTGGCAGATCTACTGTATCTGCCACATGGGGAATTTCTAATTAGGGCATTTTCACTTTTCCCTTTATTTTTTTCACTTATAATGTCCAATGTTGTTGTTTTTATACTGTGGATATTGTTTAATGTTTAACAAAAAAAAAAAAAAATGATGAGCGTTTTGACTCGTAACACACCCATAGGAGGCTGGCACAGGCACGCTCACACACATGCACAGTTCTTCTTTTGATTGTGAATTCTGAGCTCTGTTAAGTCTCTTTCTGCCTTCACGTGTGCACAGACGCACATAAAAACACAGAGCTATTTTCCAGCAGAGATGGAAAATTGTGGCGCTTGAGTCCTTTGATAACGACACAACTTACTTTAATCAGCAGATAACTGCTCCCAGTTATTTTTCATTTAACTAAAGTCTATTTTCTCAGATTCGTTTTAATTTCCTAGCCTGTGTGTGTGTGTGTGTGTGTGTGTGTGTGTGTGTGTGTGTTTTCCCCCTCCTTTCTTCCGCACAAGCTCTCATTCTTAATATGAGCTGTGGAAGTGTAACCGAAAAGGGAAGGAGCACACAAAACTACAGGCGTGAATGCACCCGTGCATTGTTAATGACGCTTCTGTGCGCCGTTACTGCAAAAGCAAGTTTACAGAGTAAAAGAAACATTTATGCTGCATACACAAACACACCTGTGACTAGAGTCTGTGGAGGCTGGAACGCGGCACACAGTACAACACCGCAATGCTGAATAACTCCCTCCTTCCACTCACAGGGCTCAACAAAAGACTGCGAGAAGGAATGCAGGTGGAAAACTGTTAACTTCCTACAGAGGGACAAACACAGAGGGAAGGAAGTGCTGTAAAAATGTGTCACTTATATGAATCTAAAACAAAGTCAAGTTATGATGTACCCTGGACCATCATCACTAAGTCACTGTCTAAAATTATATTCAAAGGAAGATATTGCTTGAATAGATAATCAAATATTTGATATATTACTGGAGGAGAAGGAGTTGTCTCTGTACTACAATTAGTAGTTGCAGTAGCAGGGGCAATAATGGTAGTACCAAGTATACCTGTAACAGATGTGTGCTTATGACAGCAGAATCTGAGGTAGTAATAGTGGGAGCAGCAGCAGTAACTAACAGAAGTACAATACTGTGCAAAAGTCTTGAGTCACCCCTCGTTTCTATATGTTTTGCAGGGAAAAATGGGAAATAGGTGCAGCAACTTACTGAAACATGTACAAACATGCATGGAAATACAGTATTTGAGTCAAAAATAGATTTTGTACAATTCTAAAATATTTGGTATGACCACCTTTATTCTTCAACACAGCCCGAACTCTCTTGGGAAACCTTTCTTGTAATTTCTTTAGGCATTCTTCAGGGATAGATCTCCAGGCTTCTTGAAGGACAAGCTTTTCTTTGGATGTTCTTTACTTTTTGTTCTGATCACTGTCAAGATGATCCCTCACTGCTTCAATAATGTAGAGGTCCGGGCTCTGGGGAAGTCAGTCCATGACTGATTGTGTTCCATTGTGTGTTTTACTGCATTGGTAGTGTGTTTGGGATCATTGTGATGCTGCTTTCCAGATGGTATTGCATGGTGCATCAAAATCTTTTCTGTGTTCATAATTGATCTTTTTTGACAAGATCTCTAATACCAATGGCTGAAATGCAGCTCCGAACTATGACAGAGCTTCCACTGTGTTTTACAGATGACTGTAGACACTCACTGTTGTACCCCTCTCCCGACCTCCAACATACATACTGAGAATGATTTGAATCAGAAATTTTGGATTGATCACTCCATCAGACCTGTTGCCACTGGTTTTCACTCCACATCTTGTGTAATTTAGCATACCTCAACCCTTTCTCCCCATTTCTCTTCCTTAAGAATGGCTTCTTTTCCCACCTTTGTGTCAGGTCTTTGTTGGATTTTTCCCCATTTTCCAAGGACATGACTTTCAGATAGTGTTCATCTGCTGTGGATTTTTTTTTTTGACCTGACTAGTTAGTGTAAAGAAACTATTTTATATCAGTCAGGTGCCATTGCCAGAAGGTCTGCTGTGTCTCCCAGCATAGTCTCAACAGCATGGAGGAGATTCCAGGAGACAGGCAGTTACTCTTAGAGAGCTGGACAGGGCCGTAGAAGGCCCTTAACCCATCAGCAGGTCCGATATCTGCTCCTTTGTGCAATTAGAAACAGGATGAGCACTGCCAGAGCCCTACAAAATGACCTCCAGCAGGCCACTGCTGCCAATGTCTCTGACCAAACAATCAGAAACAGACTTCATGAGGGTGGCCTGAGGGCCCGATGTCCTCTAGTGTGCCCTATGCTCACTGGCTGACACTGTGAAGCTGGATTGCCATTTGCCATAGAATACCAGAACTGGCAGGTCCAACACTGGTGCCCTGTGCTTTTCACAGATGAGAGCAGGTTCACCCTGAGCACATGTGACAGATGTGAAAGGGTCTGGAGAAACCGTGGAGAATGTTATGCTTCTAGTAACATCGTTCACAGCATGACCAGTTTGGTGGTGGTCAGTGATGGTCTGAGGAGGCATATCTAAGGTGGGATGAACCTGTAACAGGCTGGGCAATGGCACCCTGACTGCCATTAGGTGTCAGGATAAAATCCTTGCACCCATTGTCAGACCCTATGCTGGTACAGTGGGTCCTGGGTTCCTCCTGGTGCATGACAATGCCCGGCTTCATGTGCCAACACCTCTGGGACGTTTGAGTCCATCAGACACCGCCAGGGTGCAGCTCAGACTGTCCAGGAGCTCAGTGATGCCCTGGCCCACATCAGGGAGATCTCCCAGGACATCATCCGTTGTATCATTAGGAGCATGCCCCAGTGTTGTCAGGCATGCATACAACCATGTGGGGGCCATATAAACTACTGTTTTTTTCCCACTGAGATCTGATGAGTTTTCAAAGTGTTTCTTTTATTTATTTATTTTTTTTATGCAGTTTATAAAGAAATGAGGGGTGGTCAAGATTTTTGCCCAGAACTGCAGTAAGTTAGTGTACAGCAAGATTTAAACTTAAATCTGAACTAGTGATGTTAATATTTTTAACTCCCTAAGAAAAAAATGTTGCTCATTTTGCTCATTTAAAAAGTTTTTAAAAAAAGTGTACCTCGCAACCCGCTATTTTATCAACCATTAATTTTTTTTTTTAATTATTATTAATGGTTGAATTTGAGTGCAATAAAGGCCAGCATTATAGCTGTAGCAAACTCTTGTTTATTTTCCCTGAAAAAATCAAATTAATTTTACTTAATTTCACTCCTAATTTTGAACCTGGCCATCCATGGTACCCCCATGAAATTGCTTTATTCCCCGTAGTCTTGGAACGCCTGCATTAATCAGTTATTTATTCCATAAATTATATCTCCTCTGCAACAGATTCAAACTTTGCTTTACACCTGCAATGCATCAAGGCAGTGTTTGTAATGAACATGGAAGCGGTTCCTTTACACTACAGCGCCACAGGGGATATCATGAATATGCAACACTTTAATATTCATCATCTCAGGAGGACTTTTAGCACACCTGCAATGAGTTCTCCTTCTTTAATCTTTTGTTCTCTCATCATAGCACTTTAGTTTTTTATTGTTGAGCTGCTACTGCATTTGAAATGAAATAATGATGCACTTTGGTTTCAAACTGAGGAGTGTGTCTATCAGTGGGATGTGGATATTTCAGCCCGCGTGTGGGCGCTTGAACAGCAGAAGCTGATAGGACTTTGAATTGGATGCCATGTGACACAGCACTATATAGATTAAACTGCGTCTGAGGCTGACGAAGAAACAGGAAATTATATGAGTAATGAAAGTCAAAACGGCACTATTTTCTTTTACTGCTGCTGATCTGTCGTCTATGTTCGTTTTACCGCTGTGACTCCCCAGAGAGCGAGAAAGTGTGTGTCTGCGTGTGCGCGTGTCGGGCATGTGTGTGTGCATGTGGAGATGAGACGGAAAGACAGAAAGGGAGCGAGTCGTATAACTTGATGATAGCACACTGCTGAGTTCAGCTCACTGGGTGTGAAATGATGATGGTGATGATGATGATGATGAAGAGCAGATGTGATGTGGGTATACAGAGAACACACACGCACGCACACACACACACACGCACACTCACACAAATATGAGGTAGTCATAGTAAAGCAAAATATGAGCGCCCTGGAGCGTTCTGACTTGTTAGGGTCCAGATGTCTGGTTGGCTCTGAGTTGTTGGCAGCCAGACAGAGCAGGAAAGGACATACAGAAACACACACACACACAGATACTTTCACACACGTTGTCAAACATAGTTATTCAGTATTGCACATTATGCATTCAACATTTAAAATGAAACAAAAAATGCATACCATAAATTAGCAAAAACAACAACAATAATAATAATGTCTCTTAAATACATACAACTACCTTTCCCAGCCCATCACCAGTATGCTTCTCTTCAGCAGCAACACCTGTGAGACTCTGACAGCCCTACCCAGGCCAGCATTCATGCTGTGAAGGCAGCGACCGTTAAAGTCCCACACCTGAAAGGAAGCCAAAGTAACATTTAAAAGCACAATGACAACACCAAATGCATATAAAGTCTTCTAACTTTTTTTTTTTTGGTACATCTGTTCCACTGCTCATTAGTGCAAATATCTAATCAGCCATGTGACATCATAAGACAGCAAATCAGTTCATTTAGGCATGTAGACATAGTCAGTGTGGCCTGCTGAAGTTCAAACGAAACATCAGAATGGAGATGAGAGGTGATTTAAGTCGCTTTGAACATGGTGCGGTTGTTCATGCCGAGGGCCACTGCCAGAGGGAGAATTTCAGAAACTGCTGATCTACTGGAATTTTCCCACACAACCATCTCCAGGGTTTACAGAGCTTGATCCCAAAATGATAAAGTATCCAGTGAGCAGCAGTCCTCTGGGAGAAAATACTTGTTGATGCCAGAGATGTGAGGACAATGGTCAGATTGTTTAGATGGAAAGACAACTGGAACTCAAACAACCAAAGTATGCAGAAGACTATCTCTGAATGCACAACACAGTGAACCTTCAAGTAGATGGGCTACAGTAGCAGAAGACCACACTGGGTTCTACACCTGGGTTCTACACAACCTGAGGCTACAGTTCACAAAGGCTCATCAAATTTGGACAACAGCAGAATAGAAAAATGTTAACTCATCTGATGAGTCTCAGTTTCCTCTGAAAAATTCAGATGGTAGGGTCAGACCATGTTCATCCCTTTACGACCACAGTGTACCCACCTTCTGACCCTCTATTGGATTCGGTTTAATCCATTAGAGCACCTTTGAGATGTGGTGGAACAGGAGATTGTCATCATGGATGTTCAGCCAACAAATCTGCAGCAACTGTGTGGCGTGTGAGTATGGACCAAAATCTCTGAGTATTGTTTCCAGCACCTTGTCAAATCTATGCCACAAAGAATTAAGGCAATTCTGAAGGCAACTCAGCACTAGCGAGGTGTACCTAACAAAGTGCCCAGTGAGTGTATGTTCCTTAAGGAACTTGACTAGAAATATTTATAGCTAAAATATCAACATCATATTAAACTCTATGGATTTAGAATGGGATGTCACTCAAGTTCATATGTGTGTGAAGGCAGGCGAGTGTTATTGTCTTTGTGTGCCTTCAGAACATTACAGCTTCATTTTCTTGTCTGAAAAAAGGATTGTCAAAAAAAACAAACATTTTGTGTGTTTTTCTACTTTTGAAAGTTTACCCCCCCCAAGGAGAGATAAAGCAACAGTACATTACTCTTCTAATCCCTTGTCACAGCTCAGACACCATTTCTTCTTCTGTGTCCAATTTTACACGATGACGCACTCTGCATCTTTGTTTGTGCAATTTAACAAAGAAACCCTGATTGGCTCAATGGGGACACTGTAATTAAAAGGTCAAAATTTCACATTTGGAATGGCCCTAACTGCTACACAACGGGTTCATTGTTGATGAAAATTGGAGCGATGATGCATCGTGTTACTAATTGGCCCAGGGGGGGGCCTGCTTCTTCTGCTGAGAACGACTTGTGTAGTTGTTTCAAACAGCAGTGCAAGTATTTCAGATGCTACTTGCACATGGATGCATTCTCGCAAGGTCTCATGGGGTCAGAGAGCTGATGTGGTTGATTATATTGATTACAAAAATGCATAATTATTTTATTTATTTCAAGAGAACAACTGCAGAAAGCTCAAAGTCATTAAAAACTGTCTCACAACACCACATATGGCAAGTTGTTTTCACATTTAATACCTGGACTGGTATTGCAGAAATCTGTAATTCAATTCGTCTGAGCAAAAAAGAACATTTCTGATATCTACAAGGTCACTCTCTCTAGGAGAAATGGTATCCATTCAAGTATACTGCACATTCACTTTCAGATATTCTTAATTGCATTTTTCACATCCAAAAAGAACACGAACTGAATCTGCAATGAAATTATTACTTGGAAAAACTCCCATTTTGCATATCTAAAATTAATTTCTGATTATTCGCAATTCCGACGGAAGATATATTTAATTCCCCCTCAATTCAAGATAACTACATTCCGCTTATTACACGTTTTAAATGAGGGTTTAACTAGTCAGAATGAGGTTGTAGATATCTTGAACTGGAATTATAACTATTCAAAGTGATGTTAATGATATCTGAGTTTCCTTTTGTATCGTCGAAATACAATTACGGGTATCTTGAATTAGAGTTTTCATTAGGTGAAATGACATTACAAATATCTGGAATTCATTCTGAAGCTCCCACGAGTGTTGAGCAGGAGCAGCTTGGGATTCAAACATATAATGCCACTGCAAACATCTGGACACAAACAATACAAAACAGAAATCTCTACGACAGCCATCTGGTGAACAGCACTCCCAAAAGCTACAAACCCTCTGATACAGAGCTCTTTTTATTACATGTTTAGCACAATTATTCAGACTAGCCATTATGACATTTTACATATTTGAAACTCCTATTTGAGTAGTAAAAACTGCAATAAAGACATTCTGATTATTCGCTGAATCAAACTGTAGTTATTATTCTACTAAAATTGGTCAAAACAACATTGATATTTGTAACATTAATTCCAGTATAAAAATTAGCTAGTACTTACTAAATGATGAAATGACTTGCCATGTAAAGCATGTTTAAAATGCCAACGAAGCTGTGCAAGACAGGATTCTGCCTCGAGGAGATACACATGCTCCCAGTTGATTTGGCTAATACAAAAATATTTAGAACTAATAAATCAAAGACCCACTATTTTACTGAACTCAAACATGAAAATGATTCAGTTTTTGTCGGGGTATGAAGTTAGGCCCATAATTTGTTGGGCAGAGACACAATATTAATTAACTGTTTAAGAATTGCAGCCATTCTCACACACAGTCTCCCATTTTCAGAGGCTCAAATGTAATTGGACAAACAATTTTAAATATAAGGATTGGTTTTAAAACTTACATGAAAATACTTTGCAATCAAATTTCTCCCTTGACATGCTCTGCCACATTGCCCTTAGTTGCTGCTTGTTTGTGGGTCTCTCTGCATCCACCTTTGTATTTAATAACTGAAAAACTGCTCTATTTGGTTGAGATCAGGTGGCTGGCTTGGCCACTGGAAAATATCCCATTTCTTTGCCTTGAGAAACTCTTGGGTTGCATTTGCAGTATGCTTTGAGTCTTTATCCATTTGCACTGTGAAGCACTGTTTGGGCTGGTCTCCATGTCCAAGCATGGAGTGTGTAAAGTGTAAAGTGTGGTGGTGGTCGAGAGGTGATTATGGTTTGGGGTTGTTTTTCAGGAGTTGGGCTCAGCCCCTTAGTTCCAGTGAAAGGAACTCTTAATGCTTTAGCATACCAAGAAATTTTGGACAATTTCATGCTCGCAACTCCGTGGAAACAGTTTGGGGATGGCCCCTTCTTGTTCCAACATGACTGCGCAGCAGTGCACAAAGCAAGGACCATAAAAACAAGGATGAGTGAGTTTGGTGTGGAAAAACTTGACTGGCCTGCACAGAGTCCTGACCTCAAACAGACAGAACACCTTTGGGATAAATGTGAGCAGAGACTGCGAGCCAGGCCTTCCTGGCCAACCTCAGTGTCTGACATCACAAATGCGCTTCTGGAAGAACGGTCAAAAATTCCCATAAACACACTTCCCAGAAGAGTTGAAGCTGTTATAATTGCAAAGGGTGGGCCAACATCATATTAAACTCTATGGATTTAGAATGGGATGTCACTCAAGTTCATATGTGTGTGAAGGCAGGCGAGTGAATACTTTGGCAAAATAGTGTATATATCCTTTATTTTTGTATTTCAGTTAGGAGTTAGCATCTCCATGAGGACTCACCTGCAGCTGTACTGTATGTCTCACAGCTGAACAAATGTGTGTGAGTATGTGTGCGCACAGCCGTCCACCTACTTTGACCTCTCCGTCAGCGCCCGCGGTAAACAGCCGGGTCTGCGTAACATCCAGGGCCATGGTGGAGATCTCAGCATTGCCATGGCAACGGTGGAACTGCTTGACCTTTTGTCCTGTGTCAGCCAGCCAGAAGATCACAGAGGAGGCAGAGTCACTGCTGACTACCTGCAGAGAGAGTTTGATCCATGTTATGCTATAGCAAAGGCACATTACCCCGATGTATTGGTTAATGACGCTCACATAACCAATCCATTCTCCACGCTTATTTTAGTGCTAAGCCACCGCTGAAGAAACAATAATGAGAACAAAAGGAGAAAGAAAAACAAGAGTGTTGCATAATGGGTGCTTGTTTTACTGGTTTGGTGTCACTGCATAAGTGGGAAACTTCTCACCTATTGTGCCAACTGTACATGCGTTTTAAAAATAAAACTAAAAACACTGAGTCTGAGTGCCACGTCACATGCATACCTGTCTGAAACGACTGTTATACAGCACACAGGTAACGGGACGTTCATGGCTACTGGTCTTCTTCTCCACCTTCCTGGACTCCAGCAGGAAAAGCAGGCTGTTGAATGAAAGCATGAGGTGCTGACGTTCCTCATTGAGAAACAGAGAGGGGTGCATGTCCTCTTGTATCTTTGGAAAGACACCAGCCAGGCGGTGAGTGCAGAGCTGGCTGGACATGTCCCACAGACAGAGCACCTGGAAGGATGATAGGGGCTCTTACGTGTGTGTGTGCTTGAGGGCAGCCACATGCAGTTAAAAAAGTACCACTAAAGGCTATTGCCCCTGTAAACATTTTTTTAGTCGATAATTACCAAATACAGTCTTTGCACCATGAAGAACAGCTTCTCCAGCCGCCTATCTGCTGCATGTTAGTGGCACTTAAGAGTTCACAAGAACGCCACCATATTGATTTTAACAGCACCAAACAACATGACTGTCGCTGCTCCAGAAATTCTTTCAGAGTAAACTGAGGTAAAGCCTTCAGAGTTTCTTGCAGTAGCAGATGGTGTTTGAGCAGAGGCAGATGGAACATAAATCACTTCTAAAATATTCATTCTCTTCAGAAAAGCCAAAGAGAAGGCAAACATGCACAGTGCTACAACAGGGAGAGGAAAAGCAACACAAGCACCAACATCCTCTTCGCATGAAAAAAAAAAAAAGGCTTTAAAAGAAACACCCGCTGACAATGGCAAAAAATGTGAAACAGACTCATCCGCACCACCTCCCTTTTCTAAAGTAATTAAAGCAACGAATAACAATTAATATTACATTTAGAGAGCTCTTCATCTCCATAGTATCTGCACTGGCAGAGCGCTGCACACACAGACAGGCATTCCTACCTTATCTTTGGAGAAGCTGAGCAGTTGCTGCTTGGTCTGTAGGAAGCAAACAGCGATGACGGGGCTTGTGTGGCCACGGAGGGCGCGCACCGGCTCAGAGGTCACGAAAGGATTCCACAGCAAGACCTGATGATCCACACCTGCTGTGGCTACAACCAATCAGAGGCCCCATTCAGACCTGGTAGTAATGCGCTTCTTCGTGATCCTAACACAAGTGGACAGCTCCAAGCATGTTGGTTCACACCTGGCATGAGAATGCCTCTCCAGTGTCCTCCTGTGATCCTGTCACTTCCCCACTCTATATGCAGAAATCATCTACATAATTTCAGCTTGCAAATGAAGACTGAATGCCCACATGGGTCCCCTCCAAGTCAAATCCACTCCACCATGAACCCACCTGTGATTAAGCAAATTGGCTACACAGTCATTCACTATGTATGCTATTTGTGCTTGTTCTTTTTTTCCTTTTCTTTTTTTACATGTGCAGTTGGCTGCCAGAATCAAAGGCTAACTCAGATCTCAGTGCAGTCACAGCTATGCTTTGATTTTAGATTTCTGGTTTTGTCTTGGAGATAATTGCATGTGGATTCTGGTAGTCTACTGAGCAGGTCCGGTCAAATGTAGGTTTCATAAATGGACCTTTGCAGGACTTTGAGCTTTGCAAATGGAAATTATGTACAGTTCATTCACATACAGAGCAAGGTAGTCAGATCCAATTACAGGTGGTCACTCGAGATGCATTTTAATCCCAAGGGTGAACTGACATACTGTGAGCTGCCCACCTGTGATCAGATCAGCAAAGAAACACTTTAGTGAGGTCTGAACAGCTCCCAAATTAGCAGAGGGATTAATTGCAGTTATTTCCAGGAAACTATACAGATTCCAGCCCCCACCACCACCACAACCAATTTACTGTTCAATGAGGTATTTGACAGTTTTGATGATGCATTGTTTTTAAATTTAGTTTGATTGATTGGTTTTACAATTCACATTCACATTTTTACAATTGTTTAGAACCACGTGCTATGCTACATTACACATTTAATAGATAGTGAACAATCATTAAGTTGTTGTTTTTTTCATATGGATACAGTGTCATGTGTTGACAACATAAAACATTTGAGTAAAACCTGAAATTAAAAGATTAGGGTGAATAAATGTGACTCATATACAGTCATGGTAAAAACAGCGTGCACCCTCTTTTATTTCTAAGGTTAGATCAGGAAACAAATCATCTGGTTCTTAGCAGGTCTTAAAATTAGGTAGCTATAACCTCTATTGAACAACAAAAAAGAAAAATAACAAAACACAGCATATTACACAATGTACGATTAACATAATTTGCCCCCACCTAACAGGCCGAGCCCAAGATGGTAGTCCACATCCCACACACCGCCCTCTGTAGAGTAAGAAGTGATTCGTTGGCTCGTGCTTTCCTTTTCCCTCCAGCCAATCACCATGCTGCTCTGTGGTCTGGTGCTGCACGATACAAAGGCCTCAAGTGAGCCCAGGTAACGCACTGCATGAGTCAAAACAGAGAAAGGAAATCAGATGTGGTGTACTGTAATTAGCTCTGCTGCATCCAGAAAAGAGCACGCAGGCAGTAAATAGGAGACAGTAAGGCATTAATCTACCGTTCTGTGGTTTATGTAATTGGAATTGTAAATTTCTGCTTTAGCATTAGGTGCTCATGAGATAACAGACCAAAGGCAATGCAGAACTCAGCAAAACACTGCTTCTCCTTCATTGTCTTATAATCCACAATAAACTACAAGTAGTTTCATCATAATAGGCTTTTTTATGTGCAAACTCATTTTAAGAGAAGAAAATAAGAAAATAATCAGAAATAATAGCTGTTGCCTTCCAAAGAGCTCGTGTGTAAACAGCAAAAGTTACTGGCAGAGCGACTACATTAGTTTCAAACTCGACAAATTCAATATAAAACAATATTGCAACATATTTTGATGATGACACACTGCTCATCTTCTTTCATTTCATCAAATTATATCCTTCTCCCTACTGATGCCAAAATGCTTTCACCCCCCCCCCCCCAACTGTATAGTAAACCGACCAATTCTTGGGAGCTCAATATAGCATAGAATTAGGCGGGTATGATCTGCTCACTGGTATTACAGAAAGCGTAATGGATCTTGCATCACCATCTATCTCAATTAAGACTTTGATTGAGAAAAGTTAAATTGGTTGCCACATGTCTCTATTAGAAGCTGCTTAACTTTCAAAGTCTGCACAAACTAAGGGCTGGTTGCGAGATGGCATGTGACAGTCCGAGGATCAAGGCTGGCTGCAGAGCTTGGGGCAAATAATTATGTCTGAAGATACTCCATCCATCCCATCTTTGCTCCACTCCTTGAATTAAAAAGATTGGTGGATTTTCAGACAGTGTGGTGTGACTCATCATTGATTAATGATGCCTTCTCTTATTCATTGACAAGCACAGCTCATCAAACTAGTTACGATGCAGACACAGATAGATAACATCTGCTTCCTTAGCTAGTGCTGCAGCTACTCTCACACTTTCACTGCTGAGACTAGAAATAACACAGAGACAGCAGGAGTCGCTGTGTGTTTATATCAAAGCAGACCTCTGCAATAAATCGCTGCACGTTATGGTAGATTTTGTGTTACCTGCGTGCTTTCTCCATCACTAACACACCCTTCCTGCGCCTCTTCCTTCCTTGTCTTTATAGGTCTGCATCCATCCCAATTTCCTCCTAATTTGCTCTCAATTTCCCTCACTGATCCACCGCTGTCTTTCTGTCTCTCCTTCCTCTCCTCCTCTCTCTGGTGGCCCATGAGCCTGAAGGTTTGGAGGTCTGGATAACCAGGCATGTCTAATGGTACACAGCCCACTCATACTGCGGGGTGGAAAACTTCAAAAGAAAAAGCACCAGCACCCTAGAGGTATGCAAACACACATATGCATTCACACAGGCTGCCTTTACTTACAGTCAGAAAGCACAACAGACACACACAAATAACTATGCTTTCTCTTGCTGATTCACTTGCATGTGCACACAGACTGTAAAATTTCATTTAACTAAAGCTTTTAATGTTTTGCCATTGTCTCCTCCGTTTCCCCCCTTCTTTGTTATTCCTTTGTTTTCCCATTTGTTGTGCTTATTTATATGTGCTTTATTCTTGCTTTCCCTTTTATCAGGAGTCCCCCACTCACCCACCCACCCCTTTCAGCTCCTTCAGCCAAGCTAGCCTCAGAGCGTTGTCTCAACTGAATCATTATCAAACAGCCCAATAACTCTTCAGAGAGCCTCTCTCCAAATGATGCAATTGAGATAAAACTAAGCGACCTCTTTGTTACCCATGCTGAGCTGAAGCGCGGGGATCTCAGCAGGCCAAACCTCAAGCCCCTGACTTTATACCAGTAGTCAAAAGTCTAGCTATGAAGTAGATGACTCAGGACTCACTACGTGTGTGTCAGCGTGTGCGTATTAGTGACCGGGACACACCCAGGCATATTCATTGTGTTGCATAAGCTGTTATTCCAACGACACCAGAGAGGTGACCAAGCAAGCCTGTGGCTCTCATCCAAGGTGTGAAGGTGAAAGTGTGTGTCCATGTTTATATGTGTGCGTTAAGTAGCTCTGACACTCAGAATGTGTTTTTTCTATGTGAAATACTTTTGATTTTATTCTGGCCTGTTTTTTGTTTTTTTAACCCGAGGCTCCATGTGAATACAGTTGTGCATAGGAATGACAAACAGCAGCACTGGGGTTCTGATTATCACTACTTGCGCAGGCTTTTTCAGCTGGCTCCTTCTTTTGCATACCATATGAAAGAGCAGATGTATAAACAGAGGGGACAAAAAAAAACCCCACTACAGCTGCAACTAAACTGTGCACTTTTTGAAGAATGTTAGGTCATAATTAAAGACAGAGGTTTGTTACTGTGCATGTGTCTTTGTTAGTGTGTGTGTGTGTGTGTGGGGGGGGGGTTCTACCTTTTCTAACCCAGCTTGGCGCATGTGCTTGATGTGTCACAGTGTAACAGGAGCGATGCTTGCCTTTGGCCAGCTCATCCCAAAGGATGATCTCTGCTGAGTCAGAGTCCATCCTAAGACTGAATCTCTCAAACAGAGAGATCTGGGCTGAGGTAAAATATAAAGCACTGACCTGGGAAAATACACATACATACACAGTTGTTGAACAGTGCACCGATTCAATTCAGGTTTATTTATATAACGCCAAATCACAACAGCAGTCGCCTAAACGCACTCTGTACTGTAAGCCAAAGACAGAATTCTACAATATTATGGAGAAACCTCAACAATGAAGCAACCCCTATGAGCAAGCACTAAGCAAAAGTGGGAAGGAAAAACATAATTTTAACAGGAAGAAACCTCCAGTGAAACCAGGCTCAGGGAGGGGCAGCCATCTGCCATGACCATTTTTTTTGGGGGGGGGGGGTAAAGAGAACAGATGCGTAAGAATGTGGATAATTCTCTTCCCTTCCCTTTTTTCTTATTTATTTGCTTTTCTGTGTGTGTGTGTGTGTGTGTGTGTGTGTGTGTATTACCTGTCCCCCAATGTCTCCTATAGTGAGGACAGCCTGGTCAGGGTGAGAGGGATCCACCCAGTAGTCTAGACACCAAGGAGCAAACTTCAAACCCTAGAGAAGAAAAAAGAATATAGAAGATGGTATATTGCCACTTCTCATGTTATTAGTAATTTAATCAAGTTGGTGCCAATATGAAGACAACACGAAACCCTGAAAAATGTCTCACTGTTACCTGGAGTTTATACTTGCAGCTGAAGGCCGTCTCACACGCAATGTCATAAAAACACACCTCTTTACTTGTGAAAGCCACAGCTATCTGAGAGGGAAGAAAATCAAGCTTGTTAGAAACAGAGAAACATGGATAACCTATTCCTATTATATAATAAGGATTTAGCAGTTTGCCAAACTGCTAATTAATACATTATGAAAAAAAAAAGACATCCTCAGGTGTTATTCAACAGAGTTATACAATACAGACTATGGCATCCATAAATCTGTAGTTTAAAGAACTGCCAATTAAAAGTTACAATCAATAATTGATGGTCTTATTAGTAAAAAATGTATGTTTACTTTCTGATCTTTATGCAACAGCTTCGTGCCTGAAACGCAATTAACCAAAACCACAGATCAATAATTAACCGAGCGAAGTTCTTGTTTATCTCTGTGCAGTACAATATCTGCACCGATAAATGAGACTACTTATCATTTATTAACTTAGAAATCAATTTCTTTGAATAACATTTCTTCAACTCTGCTGTGGAAGCCACAGTGCAACAATAAATCAATAAGAGGGCAGATTCGTTGTTAGGTATGCATCTCTCAGTATGTTGATAAGTTCACCTTTTCCACGTTTTGCAGCAGCGCCACATCTGTGACCCAGAGGTCTTTGGGTGCAACTGTGCTGTTCTGCAGTCGATGTGCGTGCAGAAGGGACATGTCCTCTGCATCCCGCAGCCCTACATTTCCTCCTTTACTCACAGTCAGATACTGACCTGAACTCTTCAGGTACAACACCTGAGGAGACCAAAGGTTGTTTACAGGAAAAAAAAAAATGTAAAGAAAATACATACAGAAAGAATACACTTTACACTTTACCATAACACCAGCCTTCAGCTTCATGCTGCAATGAAGTCTGCTACGCTGGGAAGTGGCGTTATTTATTAAAACTGAGGAGACAGCCTTTAAAAACCTATTTAAAATATTAATTATGTCTTGAATTTTCCTCTTCTTGCTGGCTACTTTATAACCACAGAACTACCCTAATATAAGTCCATTAAAAACGAGCCCCTCTTAAATCGTCCTCTCATTGGATACAGGTGAATAAAAGTACTCATTCTGTGGTGAATCTAATAAAATTGTGAATTAATCATTACAGGACTTATTGGGTGAACAAAGAGCTGCAAAAAAAAAAAAAAATTTTAAAAAGCTTGAAGCTGACTGCAACTAATGAGAAAGAGACAAACAGATCTTTGATGAAAGATGGTTTATTAAAATTTCACAGCAGAGCTAAGAGGTCAGATGTTCTGGAGTGTAATTAAAGCCTTCTGTCTTCTCCCACAGTTCACCTTTGTAAGATCTCCCGCATTCGCATGTCATTTGTGTGTAATTATTCTAATTACATATTGATATACAGCTGATACAGCTGGTGAGCAAGTGATCCAATGTGTTTATCTGTAGTCCAAGTGAAGGACTGTCATTCTGGGGGTCTTTTAGCTGCTTTTGATCGCTTAAAAAGCTGGCAGGCTTCTCTTAAAAAGTGCATACTTCAAAATGCCAATTTGACTCGCCTGTGTGGCTACCTTTGAGATAAATAATCAAGCCTGTTCCAATGAAGTATCAGTGAAGCTGTAACTGTTAAACTGTAGTAAAATAAGTATTATTTCTTTCCCAGTCAAATGTGGTATACTGTAGTACTAGAATAATAATAATAATGGGCATAGTAGTTTCTCATTTACCTTGCAACGGGGAAACAGACTTTCAGGAAGAATGGTGGAAGATGTAATGAAGAGACCATATGGGGAAAATGGGCAGGTGCAAAAACCTGAGGAACTCTGATAAGGGCAAGCTTTTCCAAAATAGCCTGTTCTGTGGGGTGCTGCTGGTCAGATGAGGGACAGACTGTCCACAAGGTCTTGGGGATGTGCTTGTATTACTAAAATCTCACAATACTGGCATGAACAGATATTTTTAGAGGTCTAGAGAGGAGTCTTTACCTTTAGAGCCGTTTTGGGTGGGGGGGGGGTTAGGCAGGTGAAGCACAACCATTTTAGGTAGTGGCCTTCACATTGCTCTGGTTTGTCAGGTTTATGTGGAATACCAGAAAGAAACTGAACAGAAAGTAAACTGGAAGCTGTAAAGAAATTTGCTGATACACCAGCACCATTTTAAGTGTCCACATCATGTCCACACATCAGAAAGCGATGTCTGTTTAATTTGGATTTTAGTTTTATTTAGATCGTACCAAATCACAACAGCAGTCGCCTCAAGGCGCTTGATAATGTAAGATAAAGATAATACAATAGCAGAGAGAAAACCCCAACAATCAAACGACCCCTATGAGCAAGAACTTTGTGACAATGGAAAGGAAAAACTCCCTTTTAACAGGAAGAAACCTCCAACAGAACCCGGCTCAGGGAGGAGCAGCCATCTGCCTGGATGGGGATGAGCGGAGGGAAATTTTAGCACATATAAAATAAACATTCATATTTGGAATCACATCTCTAACCATTTGATGAATACAACTCCAGTAGTCACTGCTTCGGCTCTGTTTTGGGCTTCATCGAGTCCTAAGTAAATGTGTGTAAAGAATACACTGCTTCAAAACATTAAAGGAACACTTTAAAAGCACATCAGATCTCAATGGAACAAAAAAAATCATGCTGGATATCTAAACTGATATGGACTGGGTAATATGTTAGGGAAAAAAGGATGAAATGAATGAAAATTATCAACCTACAGAGAGCTGAATTCAAAGACACCCCAAATATCAAAGTGAAAAATGATGCAGCAACTCAAAATAGTACTCAGTAGTTTGGATGGCTCCCACATGCTTGCCTGCATGTCTGACGATGTCGGGGCATGCTCCCAATGAGACAATGGATGGTGTCTTGGGATGTCCCCCCCAGATCTGAAGCAGGGCATCAGTGAGCCCCTGGACAGTCTGAGGTGTAACCTGGAGGCATAGGATGAACTGAAACTTAATTTACCAGTTGTGCTCTATCAGCTTTAAATCAGGCCAGTCAGGTAACAATTCCTTCATCCTCCAGGAGCTGTCGTTGCCTAGCCTGTAGAGTCTTTGCGTCTCTCCATGGATATGTCTCCCCAGACCATCACTGACCCGACATCATACTTTTCACACTGAATGATGTTACTAGAAGTATAACGTTCTCCATGGCTTCTCCAGACTTTTTCATGTCTGTCACATGTGCTCAGCGTGAACGTGTTCTCATCTGTGAAAAGCACAGGGCACCAGTGTTGGATCTGCCAATTCTGGTATTCTATGGCAAATGCCAGTCTGGCTTCACAGTGTCAGCCAGTGAGCACAGGGTCCACTAAAGGATGCTCAGGCCCTCAAGGCCATCCTCATGAAGTCTGTTTCTGATTGTTTGGTCAGAGACATTCACAGCAGTGGCCTATTGGAGTTCATTTTGTAGGGCTCTGGCAGTGCTCCCCCTTTTCCTCCTTTCACAAAGGAGCAGATACCAGTCCTGCTTCTACCAGACCTTCTACGGCCCTGTCCAACTCTCCAAGAGTAACTGCCTGTCTCCTGGAATCTCCTTCATGCTCTTGAGACTGTGCTGGGAGACACAGCAAACCTTCTGGCAATGGCACGTATTGATGTCCCATCCTGGAGGAGTTGGCCTACCTGTGCAACCTCTGTAAAGTCTGGGTATCGCCTCATGCTACCAGCAGTGACACTGACCCTAGCCAAATGTAAAACTACTGAAAAAAAACAGAAAAAATAGCAGGGAAACATGTCAGTGGCCTCTACCTATAACACCATTCCTGTTTTGGGGGTTGTCTCACTGTTGCCCTTCCAGTGCACCTGTTTCTAATTTCATTAACACCAAAGCAGCTGAAACTGATTAACAACCCCTCTACCACTTAACTGACCAGATCAATATTCCAGAAGTTTAACTGACTTGATGCTATACTCTCTTTAAAGTGGTCCTTTAAAATTTTAAAGCAGTGTACTATAAAGCTGCAAGCAAAACCAAAAAAAAATGGGCTTATTGTCTGTGGATTTGTTACCACGAGTAACCACTTCCAGCTTTGTTACAAATTTGCCATAGTTATAGATACCATACGTTTTCCATTTGATACTTTACTAGTAGAGTATCGGTCAGAAATGAAAGCCATCTAGGCAATAATACTCTGCCTCTTTAAGGCTGTCAAACCTTCAAGCCACTCAGAAAACAACTGACACAACAGTCTGACATTTCGACATCCTAAGGATTGAAAGATTAAAGTGATGAGCCTTCATTTTATCCAAAGCGGAGGGGACTTCATACCGGCTGCTTCATTTACATATTAATTGATAGATGTTAAAGGAGTCCAGAGCCATTTATCTCCAAAGGAGTGAGCCATTTTGATGAGCAAGACCCTAATACTCCTGAACGTTTCCTTGCACAATGTTTAATAATGTGCAATTCCATCCAGTCAGCAGAGTTTTGAATTCTCCGGACTGCCAATGTCAAAATGTTTTCAGATAACATGCAGGGGGTCATTGGTTTAAAAGAAAAAAAAAGGTAACATGTTCTGACTCTCATAACAAACCCTTCTTCTGTTAAGTCTCTACAAGGTTAAGAGACCTTTTACCTTTTGAACAGGGTCTCGATGTGGACAGGTGAAGGCGTGTGGCGGTTTCCAGCACGGTGTGCTTGCAGTTCTGCTGTTCTTTACTTTATCAGAAAGCTCCAGCAACAGGAAGGAGCACAGGCCTCCCCAGTCAATGCGTTCTTTTTCATTCGGGGCATCGCTGTCCAGGAGGAGGCCACACCGTTGCTGACTGAGAACCACGCTGTCGAACAAGAGGCCATAATCCTCCTTGGACCCGTGGCCAACTGATGACCAAGCAAGATCGATGAATTGAGTTCGGGACAAGGAGCGAGGTGCGCCTGAGTCGTCCTGCATTCAACATCAACAGGATGTTGTGAAATTGCTCAATCTCAGCACACAAGTAAAGACAGCATTCTTGGCATTTATGCACAACTACTGTAGTCTAAGTCTATCACTACTTTCAAGTCTTAGCTATTTTTATTTAGTAAGTTATGGTCCCCATTTAGAAAGGGACAGATGATAAATCAGGGTATGTTTAAAAGGTGTGGCTACCGTGTGTCTGAAAATTGCTGCAGTTCAGGACTTTAAAGCAGGATATCACAAACCAGGGGGTGACTTGTGGGCGACCATGTCCATCTTTTATATACCAGTATAAGAACTCAAAAATGAAGCCAGTACTTAAATAACTTCAAACTAGAAAGTGTAATTTTATGGCTCCACGGCGAAATACCCAAAAAAATTGAAGGTGGATAGGAGGTAAAGAACAGACATACACGCTTTGATTTGTTAGTAAATCACTGAAGATTGCCATGTTTCTAAAGTATTGCTACTGAGATCTACGGCTGTGGTTCTATACTGTCAAAATATGAGATAAACATTATAACCCTGTTTTTTTTTTAAAGGTGAATTAAATGTGTTGTAACATGAAGCTGTTAACAGACTGACTTGAAATGAAAGACTCACAAGGAAAAGGTTCTGCAACTTTCTATAATCCTCAGCGTTCATTCTGCTTTCAAGCTGTGCCACCTCCATTCTCGTTCCCATGGTTACAGCTCAGACCTGTCAATCAATCGCCAACAAACCAGGTGAGGTCAAGGAGGTAAAATGTGCGTCTATATGCAGGTTTGTGTGGGAGGGAAAAAAAAGAAAAAAGAAAATCACAGAATATAATAAGATTCCCAGCATCTATGCGTTACATGACAAAACAAGATGTGCCCAGTCCGAGTAATCTCTCAGTAACCTGCTATATCTATTTTATAGTGGGCTGTAATGTCATCATAATCATGCAGCAAGGTCACAGAAACACCATTTTGTTGGCTCTTTTCACTCCATTTTAAAAAAAAAAAAAAAGTCTGCGTTGGATGGTGTGCGAAGGTTTTCGTTCTCCCAGCTGCATGACTTTAAGAGGCAGGTGAATAGGTCCCCAACTTACATCTCCAAAAGGCAGCGGGTTGCCAAAGCACGCAGAGTCTGTCATATCCGTTAATGTGAAATAAAATAGTCAGATAAATGGCAAGAATAAAAGTGCGACTTAAAAGGGAACGATTTCTGAAATTGCTCTGTGCTGAAATTAAAAGCACATTTGAAGTCAGAAAGATTCTTTTTTTTACCTCCAACTCTTCTACAAAACACTACAAGGGGCAGCAGAGGATGGCAAACACTGTTTCATTTTTAGCACGGTGTAAATGTTTATGAGACAAATTCACTGGATGTGGCACCAAACTGAACAGAGATTTAGATGACAGGCTGTGTAATGAAAGCAAAAAAAAAAATCAATGCTTTGCTGCAGCTATTATTTATTTCTTCATATAACTGATGTGCTGCACTGTGATCTTGACATGATAGTTTAGCTACCTTTTATCTACATCTCTGACAACAGGTGTGACTGCGAGATGACTTTATGCTACTGTAATATTTAAAAGACTGGCGATACTCAAGGGACAATCTCTTCATATCTTGAGAGAGCGTGATAACTTCTAATCAACCACACCCTGACTCGTTTTGTAGCGCGCCACTGGCATCAGTCTGCATGCGACTGCACAGGCACAGCTCTATAAAGCAAAACGAGCACCGAAAGAAGCATTTTGATCCAATGCACCGTTCAGATTGTTGCCGCTTGAAAGGTGAGAGCCATTGCTTATGAATGCAACTGCCACTGAAAAGATTCTTTTTCCATCTTTTAGCAAACACAACCCACTTACCAGGGTTGACTCTCCTCTTCCTGGATGGTCACTTCTGCTCCAGTCAATCCTCTCAAAACTGTCACTGTATTATCTGAGTTTTTATA
Organism: Pterophyllum scalare; assembly: GCA_024447675.2. Lineage (NCBI taxonomy): Eukaryota > Metazoa > Chordata > Actinopteri > Cichliformes > Cichlidae > Pterophyllum > Pterophyllum scalare. The sequence goes on along the minus strand of JAMQGT020011597.1, from coordinate 128,327 downwards.
AGAGATGCAGTTAAACTATCCATCAACAAAACAACTCAGCTCCAGCCTGTAACTGCGTAACAACAGACTTGGCCTGCCAGTGTGTATACACACACACACACACACACACACACACACACTTACTTCAGTCAAGCACTTTTGAAATCATAAAGTTCGAACAGTAAAGCCAAACACAACTTCACACTTAACAAATTCAAACTTATCGTTCAATTGAACCTCTCAGTCCATGATGGGTGTCTGCAGTATACTGTCCAAGAGTCCAGCTCTGAGGTGTAGAAACATCCCTTTCTAACGTGTGACATTTCAAACAAATCTTCACCTTCTGGTTATTCCGCCTTAGAGCTGCCCACCTCTTGTCCGCAGGAGACTCAGCTGTTTCAAGCCTCAAGTTTGTGTTCAGAGGTTATCCTAAGCCGGCAACGTCTGAGAAGCAATCAACGCCAACAGCCCTGGCTGCGGCGCACACACCCACAGAGAGTTAACTAACTGCCCCCCAGTAGCCCAGACAGTGGCAGAGGCCAGACACACACACACACACACACACACACACACACACACACACGCAACAACTCTTTTCTTTTATTATCCCTCACTCTTAAAGATTCAGGCTAAGTTTCCTGGCAACCAAGTAGTCAAAACGAATTGCGAGACCTTGTGAGTCCAGGCCCATTGTCTGTATGCATGTGTGTGTATTCTTTCTATTCTCAGATTAAGCACAGGGGTGAATATAATATGTGTGTGAGGTGCAATAACTCCATGTACAACAACAACTCACATAAAGATTCTACGGCGACTAATAAGTGTTCAGGGATTGAAAACATAAAAATTAAAAAAATACTGACGTGAACCTGAACAGAAATAAAATACACACAAAGAAGTGTTACAGCACCATTCAAATGCCTGTGAGAGGACATCCTGTGGGTCAGTTGTAGCTGTATAGAGACACACACACACACACACACACACACACACACACACACCAAAAGAGAAAAAAGTAACTTGGAGATTTGTTAAACTAAAAAAAATATAGTTTGCCAGTATGGTGGAAAGCATGAAATAGTATATTTTGACAAAGATATCATCATTGCCCTTCCTTCCTGCTGCTCTAGTGACCATGACCAATCTCTGTGTGTGACTTAATGGTCTTGAATAACTCGAATTAGCTGATTATGGATGTCGTCAACAGTGACAGGATCAGAAAATTAGGTCTCAGCAATTTCAATAATAAAGCTTTAAAAATTAACACTATCACAATTGGATTACAGTGGTGCATGCAGGAGCCAGTATAGAGCCCAAAATAGCCCTCCACAAATCCACCATGGAAAATCCACTATTATACAGGGAGAAGAATGAAGTTGCTGGAATGAGAAGGCAAAAAAAGGAGAGGGGGAGGGTACGGCTCTTAGTTCTGGGAGGAAAGAGGCGCAGTCAAAGAAAAGAGAATGCAAGGGCAACTGAGTGAAAATGAAGCACTCTCATACAACAATACAAATCTGAAGAGAGACCCACTTTTGGAAATCTTTCTCACACGTCAGAACTCTTTCATTTGCAAGAAGAAGAAAAGTGGTTTCACTCTTCAGATTTCTCAAGGAACTTCAGGTCTCTTCGTTTTTATTTTCACTGGCCTTGAAAATGTCATGGAAAACCCAGAGTAGGAGTTGAGCACAAAGTGAAAAAGAAACAATGCAGTCATAATCACATCCACCTGTGTGCGGTTGGGTTGTAAGTTAAATCGTCACTTGCTTTAAATTAAATGGAATCTGCAGCTTTGTAGTAGTAATGATCTAACTGTAAACATTGAAGAACAAGATAGCAAGAGAAGTGCTGACCCATCCTCACAGGTAGACAATACCAATGGGGAGCTTAAGAAAAAAAGGGATGTCTATTCAAATCTCTAGTACATCAGTGGGTACTGGTCAGTTGGTAGTAAACTGGATATTTTTTTGCTCTTGGGCTGTTGGTCAGACAAAGACATTCAAGGATTCGTAGGGATATTAGTAATTGCCACAATTATAACTTTTTAAAGGACTTTTAACCAATTACCAAACTTTTAAGGACAAGTGAAGTACTGACATGATCTGAACAGAAAGGAAAATATATGGAGGAGCATAGAAAATATCGACTTAATATCGGATAAAAGAGAGTTAAAAGATCCCCAGCAATTACTGTCAATCTGACTCGCTTACAGGCCCAAAATAATAAAACGTCTTTACAAATTAGAAAGCCTTGTAACACCTATTCTCTAATAAAAACGTCTCCCCTTCGTCTGTGTTGTGTCTTCTCAGGCCGCTATGCCAGTCCTGAAGGCCCGCAGTATCACGTTGGTTTGGTGGGTGAGCCGGTTGGCGCTGACAAACACATTTATCGCCCTGGAAACAACCGGAACAGAAAGACAAGGACACGTGTGTCACTCACAAAGGAAAAGAAAGCATGGCAACAATATTAGGATTGATCCAGGAAACACTTTGATCTGGCTGGAATGGAGAATGTCAGGCTTCAGAGAACACAAGCCAGGACAGATCCGCGGGAAATGGGTCAAGGGAATTATTCAGCATTGGTGGATTTGATGGTGGCGGGCCTGTGATCAAACGACCACCGTTTACATGGGTGACAGTGTGTGTATGCATGCAAGCGTGCAGGCGTGGGCGTGTACGAGTGCTGAATGGGTTGGTGGCTGTGTGTACGGACGTGAAGAAGAAAAGGTTGAAGATGTGAAGGAGAAAAACGGGGGGGGGATACACTAGAAACAGTGTCTTACTTTCCATCTTTGAAGTAGGTTTTGAGAGTGTCACTGAAGCTCTTGGAGTATTTCACAAACTCTTTCTTCTGCTGTTCCAGTGCCTAACCAATAAATACAGACAGCCTTTCAGCTCCACTTACTTCACAGCAACTGTGTGTGCGCGCACAGGCATTTTTTTTTCTTACTAATGTAGCCACTTACCTGTCTGTTCTGATACTGGTATTTCCTTAAGACAGTATTAACTGTGTTTAGCAGCTCCTTTATGGCACTGGCAGCATCTCTGCGGATGACACGCACAAGTGTGTGCATGTTAGAAAGGGGGGGAAATATATATATATATATATATCTTCAAATCTGTCTGTTTTTATCAGGCACGGATACCCTGAAACTATAGTCCTTTGATCCAGCTCGTTGTCTTCCCTTTCTTCCCCTGTTCTCACAAACACGCTTTCACCTTCAACTCTCTCCCCTCACATGCACTTGAAATCTGCCGTTTCATAACTTTAATTTCTTAGCATTCCCTTTGAATTGATTTTATTTCTAAGCCCTCCGCCGGGTAAGTAACTTAAGCAGTGACTCACTAAGAGTATTGAATTCCATCAAAATAATGGCAAAGTGGGCCAAGAAGATGAAACATCTCTCACTTTCTCTCTAGTGTGCGCACAGTGCAGCGGACAGGGACGTTAATAGTTTTGCCTTCACAGCTGCACACACTGTTTAAACCTTTGAAAGAAAACTTAAGGGAGGGGAAAAAAGTGTCACTATTACTAATACATTGATGCAGCATGTTTGAATTATTTGACTTTTTTTTTTTTTTTTTTAAAAAGGGCATATGCTGTTTGGTGGGATGGAATAAAAGAAAACAGGTCTATGTAATGCCAGGCACCCTCTTAATGTATACAATTAAATATTAATATGGGAACAGTTATTAAAAGCTGACTCTTTCACTTTTAAATCAGCCATTGTGAGGCAGTGCTTTCTTGGCACTTTAACACACTTAACACAAGAAGTTTGGATTGAAATTTGTATGTGGAAGCTAACGTCGCACCGAAACACACGTGCACATTCACACACTGAGCTGTCTTACTTGATGGTCTGTAGCAAGCTCGCTCTCTCATTGATCTCATCGGGTATGGTACTTAGGATGTGTTTCAGAGCTCGGGCCCTTTCGTTCAGCTCCTGGAACTCTGGCTCCTGCCTGTCAATCATTAACTCTGAAAACACCAAGAGGAAGAGGAATAAAAGACAGAGCTCAGACTCCTCACAGCGATGAGCACGTCAACACATGTGCGAATAGCGACGGGGGGAACACGGAAATGGAGAAATTAATAATGGTGACACGTGTGGAAAAACCTATGCCTACAGTGCCAATGTGAATAATGAACACAGGATTGTGTGTATGTGTGTGGGTGTGTGCATGTGCATACACGCTTAAGGGACCGTGACTGTGTGTTGAGTTTGTGAAGTAAAAGCCACATTAAGGTAGAACTTGGGATGTGCCATGCAGGAGATACATTTAAAATTCATCCAAAGTGTGTGCGTGTATGTGTGTGTGTTTGAATTCATTACTACCATCAATCACTGTACACTCGGCACAAGGAATTCAATTACTGACAGAAACAAGGGAACGACTGAAAGCAGGACGAGAGGTTGATTTGTGTGGAAACAGCTCCCCCCAGTGGATAACTGCTCTAAGGTAACAGGATTGGGGCATCATAAAAACCAAAGTGAAGCAAAGTTGGTATTCCCACAGCTTTCGCCTTTAAGGGAACATTCTGGTGTACAGCAGGAAATTATTTTAAAAGATTAAAAAAAAAAAAAAAAAAAAAAACTTACCCTCCATATCATCTGCAGCCATGCGAAGTAGAGACTCACTATAGTTAATTTTTAAGTTCTTCTTTTCCAGTATTTTGACAACAACAGCCTGGGTAAGGCCCGGGTTCTCCTTCTCTGCCTTGAGACACACAAACACACAGCTGCTGAGGACTCACAGCTGGCCTTGGTGTTTTGTGAAAATGAAACTTATCAAAGTTATAAATCGCTAAGCTGCTGGTAAAGAGGATTTAAAAAGGAAAGGGTCGATACAAGAACGATGGCAGCTTGCTCCATGACATGTAAGCAAACAAACTTTAAAAGAAAACTTTACCTTTATAAAAGCTGCTCTCAGGGTCTGTGATGCTGATAAATTGATTTTCTCCAGCTGCAAGTTGAAATACACAAACATAAGCTAACAGCACAAATCATAACACATGCACACACACAGCTTAGCTCTTATCATGGCCTCTCCTCCGTCCTGAAATGTAATTCTGTCAAAAGTCCATTAAAGTTAAGGATCCTACCATGTGAAAGGCGCACACCGTGGTGTTGTAATGTGAAAATGTGTGTGGAGTCAGTTTATCTGAATTGGATTCTATTGTTAACTTTGAAAGAAACCAAGTACATTCAGTTCCTCTGAGCTGATATTTTTGGCATTAGACGGATCTTTGCTTCTTCAGCTTCTGATCTCTGCGTGTTGGTCTGCATGACATGAAATCAAGAGTCTTTCAATAAAATGATTTCTTACTACAAATAATGACCATAGCAGAAATTACAGCAATCACAAGTGAGACAGGCTGACATCGGGCATGGGCAGAAACTGATTTTAGCTGGGGAACGGGAGAACTGCTAAGAATGGTTATATTACCCATTAATTTGCTAAATAATAATGATAAAAAATAAATAAATAAAAAAAAACAGGTTTTAAATTCTGCAGTGCTGGCATTTTTTAATTCCTCTTTATTTTCCCAAACAAACATTTTTTCTTAATTCTTAAAAATACACAAGCAGTTACTAAAAAGCAGACAAGATAAATGAGAGATATAATAAAGGTAAAATAAAAATCAAGAATGAGTTTATACATCTGTCAAACATGGATAACAGCTGACATCGATGCTGTTACCTGATACTGGGCTATTTGTAAATCAGATTAAAATAGAATCTGAACAATAATGTGAAGAACTGAAAAAACAAGTTGTTTATTCATAAATCAAAGATTTTATTAAAAACAAAACAAAAGCAGGTAAACACAGGTGTTACTAATCACATTAATTAAGGCTCTGACTGAATGTCATTACCTTATAGACCACTTTATTAAGTACACCTCTTCAACTGCTTGTTAATGCAAACATCTAATCAGCCAATCACACGGCAGCAACTCAATGCATTTAGGTATGCAGACATTATCAAGATGACCTGCTGAAGTTCAAACCGAGCTTCAGAATGGAGAAGAAAGGGGATTTAATTCACTGGCTGTTGATGCCAGACAGGTTGGTCACTGTGTTTCACAAACTGCTGATCTGCTGGGATTTTCCCCACACAACCATCTCTAGAGTTTACTGAGAATGGTCCAAAAAAGAGGAACTATCCAATAACCACCTGTTGCAACCAAGATGCACAGAAGAGAATTTCTGAATGCACAACTTGCTGAACCTTGAAGCAGATGGGATACAGCAGCAGAAGACCACACCGGGTTCCACTTCTGTCAGCTAAGAACAGGAAACTGAGGCTACAATTCACACAGGCTCACCAAAATTGAACAACAGCAGATCTGTAAAACATGTCTTGGTCTGATGAGTTTCGATTTCTCCTGCAACACTCAGATGGTAGGGTCAGGATTTGACATTTCTGGCTGGTAGTGGTGGTGGTATAAGGGTATCGGTGATATTTTCTTGGCACACTTTAAGCCCCTTAGTACCAACTGAGCATCATTTAAACACCGAAGCCAACCTGAGTATTGTTGCTGACCAAGTCCATCCCTTTATGACCACTATGTACCCATTACCATTTCACAAAGCTCAGATCATCTCAGACTGGTTTATTGAACATGACAGCAAGCTCACTGTACTCCTCCACACTCACCACATCTCAAAACAATAGAGCACCTTTGGGATGTGGTAGAACAGGAGAGTCACCTCATGGATGTGCAGCAGACAACTCTGCAGCAACTGTGTGATGCTGTCATATCAACGTGGACCAAAATCTCTGAGGAATGTTTTCAGCACCTTGTTGAATCTGTGCCATGAAGCATTAAGGTGGCTCTGAAGGTATGATGTACCTAATAAATTGTCCACTGCTAACTTCTCATTACTGTGTCCCAGCACTTATTCTCATTAACACTACTGTTTCCCAATTTCTGTCCTAGTACACCATCAGTCCTGTAACTTCACACAATAGCCCTTTCACACTTAACATAACCTCTGTTTGCACTGAATATTTACCAGAAGTTTCATCCAAATTTCCTTCTAATGTCACAAGCGTGTTGTTTCCTTTTACTTCCACCTAAACTCAGCATTTTTACCTCCTTAAAGACAGGAAACATGACGCTGTAGAGAGCCATCAGAGCCAGCGAGGCAGTGTCTGCTTCATTCTTCGCGTCTCCCATGGTCATCCTCAGCCAATCGATGGACCTTTGTGCTTGCACTTGTCCACTGATGCCAGTTTCACTGCATTCAATCAGTCACGGAGCCTGACAGAACGGGAGCAGACAAGGATCTAAAGAAGAAAAGGGCACAACGGGAGAACAAGCAGGGAAAGATGGATGGTAGTTGACAACAATGACTGTGCAAGGGATTAAAAAAAATAACTGTTTATCCTGTTTCCAATCAGGAGAAATTTCAATTGCTTAAATGTTATTCTGAAGCAGAGAGAAGGCAGATAACCTGGTTCACAAAATGTCACCAGGGTACTCTTTCTATACATTTTTGTCCAGTTACAAATTACCAAAACCCTTTCTTGGAAGTTTACTTCCGCTCAGAAAGTCTTTCAGTCACAAATATGATCATCTCATAATAACCACACCGCTTAAGAGAGTGTACTTTACAGCTCCACTGGGTGCAATATACTGACAAAACAGGCATGAGTCACACCTGAACCAGAAAAACACGCTCTCCCGAAAATTACTGCAGCAATAAAACAACCTGGTGTGACAAATATATGACCTTGGCATTGGTGGGGTCTTTTTTTTTTCTACCTCAGACTCCTCGTAAACAAAACGAGAAGAAGAAGACCCAAACACAAAAACACACCTCCAGGACCAGTTCTTCCTCGCCTATTTTTTTAGTATGTAACAGCTTCACTGGCACTGTGTGACATAATTTTTTAGTCATACAACAAATTCTTAATTAAAGGGCAGGGACACTTGTTTTCATACCAACTCTCTGTTCATGCACGAAACAAGGCCGAAACATATCATCGCCCTGTGACGTGACAAGAAGTTTTTAAATCGCAGCCGAGAGTGCTCTTAAAGTTATCAGATGCTTTGTTCTGCCCTTTGATACTCACCCTTGGATAAAGGTTAAGAGTGTAAATGGGTGCAGTGTGACAATATTTCTTACTGTAAACAGCTGATAAGGATTATAAGAGGAGGATTTAATCAGGGTTTAAACATGGTTGTATTGCTACAGGAAGTTTTGCATGGGTTTCCAGTTAAAAAAGATAATAATATGAACATTAGTGTGTGAAAGAGTGAAAAAAGTAAATTACTGAAGACTCCCCAAACCACTACTGACTAAGTTGTGTTGAATCTTAGTACAGGCCAAAACTGAGAGGTAATGGCACTATTTGGCACATATATACATAGAAAATAAATGTACTTTGAGACCAATCAAAGTGTTTTCCAGGACAACGGTCGTTTCAGCTCCTTCTGAATCATTTCATGAGACCATTACAGATCTTCCTGAAACAAATGGGAAATAACCAAAAAAAAAAAAAGTGTTGACAGCAGCGCGTTTAAAGCCGCCGGGGCCTCTGTGCGAGTGACCCCTGAATCAAAAAGAGATGCATTACTCTGAAAAGGTCACAGTCATAAGTCCCGTCTGACATTTAGAAGTCAGGGTAGTTTTATTTTTTTCAACTTCTTTTTTTTTTTTAATTAATTTGCTGCGGTGGCAGTTTTGAACCAAATTATCCTGAAAGAGTCACTATGTTTGAGGTGGTCCCTTTCCCAGCTCCATTACGCACACCTTTACACCTGTCTTTGTGGCAGTTAGAAAGCAGCTGACAGTGATGAGAGGTGATGGCACACCAAACTTAGTCGTTAAAGTAAAAATACAAAACAAATCCAAAGGGCTCAAATTTTCTGTACAAGCCTTACCTGAGGTCTGATGGCTGCCAATTAGAAGAAAAGCGGCGCCCGTTGACCAGGTGGTGGATTTAAAGAGAGCAATAATTACCTCTATAGGTATCGAGATAACGTGCTAATGTGAGATTAGCGGCTTAGAGCAGGTGATTCACTCCACTGTTAGCTCTGTAGCGCGCTAGTTGCTTGGTAATGAATTGCGGGTAAATAAAGACGAATAAAGGCGGGGTTATATTACTCGGTTGTCTTTCCGTCTTGTTTTGGTTCGTGTCTCATTCAGGAAGTTTTACTAATAAAAGTGCAGACGAAAGCAGGTTGGGCGACGGTGTAGGGAGCTGTCCGTTGGCATCGCCCGAGAGTGTTTGTAGTTCTTTCTGTGAACCTCCTCAATGTTTTGTTATTGTAATGGCCACCGAAATAGACTTCAAATCCCAGGCAGGTACAGGTAATGGGTATTTAACCCTTACAACGAGTATGAGCCAAATATTATTTGCTGTATTAGTCGATAAAATGTAATCCCCTTTCAGAAAGCACATAAGAAGAAACTGCCTTTACGTTTATGTATATAGGCGTTTACAATTAAAATTACAGCAAATCATAAGGTAGCTAGCTATCAGGAGCACGAAATTAACGGTTGTCATGACGGTCAAGATATGAAACTGTGCTAACCAATGCAGCAGTCCACTTCCAGGACCGGTATAAAGCTTTTACAAACAGAGGAACAAATTAAAAGAAAAGAGAGAGATGTGATACACTTCTGCTCTCTCATAAATAAAACACGAGGCTGTCGTGAGAGTGGCCAAAAACACTTTTGGAATGAGAGTTACTTGGGAGTTTTACGGACTCACGGGCAAACACGGAAACGGAAGACAGTAATTTATTTCGTCCCACACCTAAACTCTTTGGCCAACGCTCATTGGACCAATGGGTGCACAGGAGGCGGGGTCTGCGGCAAACGAAGAAGCACTGAGCTGCGGAGGAGAGCAGCAGAGAGAGACCGCACTTATTCATCCTTCTTCCATCCCAGCCGTACGCCCTTTATCGGTAAGAACCGTTTCATGCAATAATATGCAGATGGTTCAGTCACAACGCCTGTGCTGATTAATTTGAACCATTTTAAGATAAGAGAATCCTAAGTGCTCAGCTTTTTGCACGATAACACGAGAATATAATATTTGAGTGTTTCCACTGGAATTACTGCTTATTAAGGTGTCAGGAATGTGTAGGTGTAATAGGGTATTTTATGAAATAGTGTAAAATGATTATGACTGCTGTGATCAACATGTGTGGGCTTTTAATAGGGGGGCGGGTGGAGACGCACATTGGAGCCAAACATATTTTTCCAAGCCCACATTGATTAAAGCCGTTACCCGTGTGTCTACTACCCCGGGCTATTTAATTGTCATCGGTGGTGCATAGTTACATTGTTGTTATTGTTCTTGCTGTTTTGTTTTGTTTTTTGTTTTTGTTTTTTTGGTTTTTAACTAAAATCATCTTTGGTCGGTGTGATGTGGTTCTTGTCCTTGAAATATAGGCAAAGGCGCATTGAGTGATTGTGTGTGAAATAACGAGGCAGATTGTAGTAGCCCGGTCCTGCCTTATCCCCACCCCTCACTAACACACACACACACACCACTTGTTATTCCTTAATGCAGATCTCTGTATGTGTGTGTGCGTGTGTGTTAGTGTGTGTTTGTCCATGGTGGTGTTGATGGCTATAGATGCAGGTGGTACAGCACAAAAATAGCTGTCTAAGTTATACGTACAGTGTGTTTGATTTATATATCAAATAACATTGCACCTCATGTTAAATCTATTTGCGGACAAAAGAATAAACGAAAAAATCAGGTCAAACATGCCACTGAAATATGGAAAAAGCCTACATATACTCGCTTATTGCAGTATAAGTAGATTACAAAAAACATCTTTTATTTTTTACATCTTGTCTCCTTTTTTATGTGAGTCTAGCAAAGCAAAGTCCACAATAAATATTTCAATGTTCCTCTTTCCCGTTCCTCATTCTCGCATTCCACCTCTCATCTGCTTATCTCTGCCACTAAAGCAGTGACCTTTCTAAATCCTCATTTAGGAAAACAGGAAAACAGAGTATCCATTTAGGTCATAATCTCGGTGTATTAATCCCATATACATCCGAATCACTGGTTAATCCCCGCTGATAGCCTGCTGTTTGCCCCCATGTGCCCGCCTACTGTGTGTGTGTGTGTGTGTGTGTGTGTGTGTGTGTGTGTGTGTTCTGTCTTTTCCCACAGAGCACTGTATTAATTGCATTTCAATAATTAAATGTCTTTCAAATCGTCCTAGCAAAACAACTGTCTGGGTTTGAATGCAAAGCATGCCGAACTGTGATTGCGTGTGTGCAACTGCTAACAAGAACCTTACGAATCTATATGTGCGCAGGGCTGCTGACGTGTTTCTGTCAGCCACATGTTCAGCTGTGAGAATAAGGAGGATACTCTGTGTATTCCCAAGCCGGGACCAAGCCTGTTTTCTGCTGCTGTGTGAACTAAGAGGAGTTTAACCTCTGCATTCTGCAATACATGCTTCCGCCCCACAGTTACTGAGCATGCTGAACACAGAATGCATTTGTGCAGCATTTTTTTCCCCTGCCTTTTCTGCATTAAATAAACTCGCACACCGAAGCACACTACCTGCACACATTCAAGCCGCAGGTTTGTCTCCGGTGCGCTCTGCCGCAGCGAAGACACAGGAGATTGGTTTATATTTGGACAGATCTGAGGACGAGGGAGCAGAGGAATTCCAAGAGAAAGAGGTCAGGTGGGAGAAGAAATCAAAACAACGGTAGCAAAGTTGCTAATAGCTGACATCCCTAATTAAATGCATCCTTGTTGGGAAAACACTGAAAACTTGGAGGATATTATTATTAGTCACCTAAAATACCGAGGTATGCTTTTAACGTTATTTTACAGCTGCATATATTTATTTGCGAGTCTTACATACAAATGAGCTAGTAACAGATCTATGCCAGGAGGAAAATAAAATGGTGACAGTCATTTGATAACACAATCTATATGCAAAACACACATACTACATACACAGTAGGCTGCTCCCTTTGTACCACTGGTTGTTCAGCAGATTTTAAGTTAATGCACAGGACACAGGCCCTCAACCTGGGGTGGATGCACCAGTGCTTTTCCTCCTGTGACGTATCTCCTCTGAAAAAAGATTTCAACCCATATTTTCCCTGTGCCCAGCTTTTACAGCTGCAGTCAGGAGCCTCATACACAAAATTAATTTGAACTATTCTCTGAATTTTTACACCTGCATGCAAATAAAAAATCAGAATTTCAGACACCTTCATTATCACTCTGCCATCTTTCTCCCCTCTGTACCCCAGCCTCGTCACCACTTCTTATGCAGGATCACCTGCCTGGTTTCCTTTTCTTATCTCTGATACCCAGCCTCCCCAAACACCCCAGATATATGTGTAGACACAGTTAGGTCCATAAGTGTTTGGACAATCACACTGTTTTTGTAATTTTGCTTCTGTTTACCACCACAGTTGATTTTAAATCAATCAGCTTTTATTAAAGAGGTTTAAAAGAAATTGTTGCACAAAATATGTTGGAATTACAGCAATTTTTATACATAGTCCCCCCCCCCATTTTTAGAGATTCCAAAATAAATGGACAACTAACATCATTTTAAATATCAAGATTGTTTTGAATACTTGGGTAAATAAAAATACTGCCTGAAGTGGCATGCTTTGAATCATGAGCTGTTCTTTCTCCTCCATATTCGTCTCTTTCCATCATTGTGCTACAGGTTAATGTTTGTTTCATCTGTCCACAGAATGTTTTCCAGAGCTGTTCAGGCTCTTTTAGATGTTTTCTGTCAAAGTCTGATCTGACCTTGTAGCATGTTTGTAACTTGGTTAGATGTTGTGAAGTTATATTTAACCATGGAAATAATTCTGTTGTCAGTGACTTTAGATGTCTTCTGTGGTCTTTCAGGCATTTTGGTGTTGCTGAGCTTCTCAGTACATTCATTATTTCTAAAAATCAACCAGATTGTTGATGTAGTCCCTCCTAAAATTTTTGCTGTCTCCCTGACTGGTTTATTTTGGTTTTTCAGCCCAGTGATGACCTCCTTCACTCACATCAACATCTCTTTGGGCCTCATATTCAAAGTTTCAGCGAAAACATAACAAATTCATAAACATGTAATGTAGTACTTTGTTGAACCCCTTTAATTAAAGCTGAAAGTCTCCATTTCAGTAACATCTTGAACATTTGATTTAAAATGCACCGTGACAGAGTGCAGAGGCAAAAACTGCAAAAAAAAAGTGTCATTGTCCAAACACTTATGAACCTGACTGAACATGTACACTTCCCCCACAGGACTAGTTGATAGTGCCCTTTCCCGTGCTCGAGTGTCTCCCTGGTCTTTAAACCATTTGAAAAAGCCTCCAGTCTTTTCACTTTTACCGCTGACCCCAAATAAAGGCCGATCCTATTACGACTCAAACCTTCTAAATGTGCTCCCACAGCAACGGAGCGGTTTGTGTGTGTGTGTGTGTGTGGTGCTTTATGGGGGGTGGCGGGGTGGGTTGTGTTTGTTTTTTTTAATATGGAGGAAGAAAAAGAGACACTGTTTAGTGTGCCAGGGCAGAGTGTGGGGAGCAGTCAACCATCTTGCCATGCTGTGCAGGGGGTTGTGAGATATGACTGGCTCAGAGTCAAAGCTGGTAAGCTACCTCCGTGCAGCTCCTCAGTACACCTCCCGCCACCACATATTTGTCTGTCTGCCTGTCTTTATTTGTGTCTTCTCCTCTTTTGCTAATTTTCTGCCAAATAGCTTCCTTAACTGCCTTCATACCCCTCTGTCTGTGTGTGTGCCTCTCCCTCTGGGTGTCTCTGTTAGCAGGGATTAATAAAGAGTTGTTAACCTCTGTTTGCCCTCTGTGGAGTGTGCAGCCAGCATCTTGGGACTACAGGCAGTTTCAGTAGCACACTATGTCATTACTAACAAGGCACTGGATAAGCTAATGTTCTGATATTAGCTGTGCACAGGCTACATCCATTGACATGGCAAACAAAACTACCATGGGAATGGATGTAAACTGCAGGGCCAGAATTAGAGTGGTGCTTAACCAAACTTAAGCATAAGTAGGTGCAATTAGCTTTGTTTAACGGTTACTAAATAACAGTGACTAATGAAGTATTGCTACAGCGCTGACTATTCTGTCAGCATTGCGGCTTGCACTTGAAATCCAGATAACCCATCCTGCACTAATAATAATGCTATAAAAGCAGCAGACAGATTTAGGTAATCAGTCCTGAGCCTGTGGAATCAAACACGGTCTCTCACTCCTCCGTAGCCCCGTGTCTTGCAGCACAAATCTTATGTTCCCTTCTTAGTTACAGAAAATACAACAATCTGTAATATATTTCACACTCCATTATGATTTCATATGCTTGAGGAAACTTAATTCATTAAATTGGCCCCTTTCCAAATTAAAAGCTGTAAATTAGTTAATCCCAAAGTTGTCAGAGAGACAATTTCTTCGGTTTCAGTCCTGGTGTTGTTCATGCTAGTTCACTGTCATACTAGCATGGCTTTGGCGCATATGAATAGAATAATGTAACACCCAAGCTTTATCTCACATGCTAAAATGTTGCTGGGGAAAGGCTGAGTGTAAGAGAGCCTATACTCCCAGAACCACAACCCCTTGTGTCTGCAGATACTAGATGTCCTAGTTTGCTGTTGTTTTTATCTTTGGGTATGTTTGGTAATGACATCTGTGTTACATTTATTGTAAAATTATTTAGTAAAGTAAATTAATTACTCCAAAGGTAGATGATTAAACAGTTTCTCACAACTGTTTGTGTGTTGATAAATTCTATTTTCATATTTATGGATATTTTAATGCTCTTATCTTAATGCTCTTTTTGCAAAATAATTCTTATATCAGTATGCACTATATTGCCAAAAGTATTCACTCGCGCATCTTTTTTAATATGTTAAACTTTTGTCAAAATGATGGCATACGTTGGCGCCGGGTTGGCTCTGGGGGTTTAGGCTTGTCTTTAATCATTTAGCTTCAGTTAGCTGCCTGGTTGGATGGAAGTAGAGGGCGTGAGCAGACCAGACAGCTTGATGGATGAACTGGATGAAATTTATTGTTTGCTGTAATAGAAGTCTCTTCCCTCGCCACAGGAGTTTAGTGCTTCTTTTCTCGTTGACTGCAGTGAGTTCCTCCTGCATTGGGCTTTACTGCAGCCTCCCTGAGCAAATATTTCCTTGTCCTTGGGATTCTCCACCTGAGTGGGTGAGCAGTAGGTAAAAGACAGGTACTTATTAATCCGGCAAAGGAGAAGCTCTCACAGAGACACGAGTCATTTAAGATTGATGATGCACATTTTATGTAAGTTTAATCATTTTTGGTGTAAGCATGCATGCATCTTTTTGCATCCGACTCATTTCAAGTCCATGTAAACAGCAGCTTAGATGGCGCCTCTAAGGAAAAGTTGAAATTCATGAATGATAATCAGACTCCATTATCGCCGTACTGCAAAGGCCTTTTAGAAGTTAAACACATTCATGGTGAAATCACGGCAGATTGCCCTGCCATTTTAAACAGATCATCTGTTGCAGAAATTCAAGGTTTTTCTAGGCCGCAGATGATCATAGACATCATTCTCTGCAGTTTATTCTCAGAGGAACAGGCCTTGATGAAATGGGCTGTTAGCATTTTCACAGAATTTGTCAAAGCTTCAGCAGCTTGGAAGTGTACTTAGAGTCAAAGCGAACTAGAGTGCAGAGATTTGAAGCGTGTCTAAGCAGGAGATGCGGTTGGGGGACTTTGCTGCAGCTCCTCATTGCCAGAGAAAAGCAAAACAGCTGAAGTTTGCCTTGTTTTTGCAAAATAACCAGCTGAAGTCGGTGTGTGCATGTGTGTGTTTTTGTACCAAACAGTTTTAGAGACTGCGCTAAGTGACAGAACTGGAACTGGTGTGCAGAGTTCTTGCAAAGAGACGAGGTTAGTGGAGACAGAAATTGCTAAATAGATTCATAAAAAGTTTATCTGCATATATACAAGGAGGAAGATAAGGTTAAAAAAAATCTTGTAGCTTGTCTGCCTGGCAAAGTGAAAAATGTCTGTCACTTGCAGTTGCCGTAGAAACCTTGTCTTGGAATTACACGCGGAAACGTAAAGTGTGTGTGTGTGTGTGTGTGTGTGTGTGTGTGTGTGTGTGTGCGCATCAGTGTGGATTTGAACCATGAATGAGGATGTTAACGTTTAATAAATTCCTCTGGGCTCCGAAGCATGCCGCCTTAAGGTGTTGGGTTTAAATGGCAGTAAGGATTAGCCTCCGTGCTGTGATTTTTTTGGGGGTGACGTCATGTTTTAATTGTGGAAATGTCAACTGCTGATCTGTTTTGTCTGAGAATCAGGATTACACGGAGTGAATAAAGGCTGCTTTTAAAGGCCAGTGAGTTTAATTGCATGGAATTCATTAAGTTATCTGGATTAAAGCTTTGCAGCTTAAACCGTAAGAGATTTTATGACATTATTAGGTTCTTTTAGTCACGAGAGGACATTTTGTAGCTGGGTGTTGCCTTTCCTGGATTACCTGGATGGCATGCTGGGAAACCCACTTGAGAAGATCAGAGCCAAAGTTGGTCTCATAGTCATCAGTGGTTTAAAATGGAAGAGTGTGGGATCCTCCGCCGAAAAGGTCAGAATGGTGTCCATGTTACAAGTAAAAGCCAGCCACCCATGGTTTTATTATCCACTCACACATGCACACTTGTACGCAGACACACAGAGGTGCGCGCACAATTGTGCTCCACACCGCTTTTCCTGACTTTGCTGCATGGCTGGATCTTTCCTTACAGAAAACAGGGCTGACTGTCTCAGAAAAGTTCAGCTCCCACAGCTCAGAAGGTCAGGAACATTACCTCCATTTACATCTGTGCCAGCTGCCCCCCTCGTTTCCCTCAGCCCCTCATTCTCTCTCTGGACCTCTCTCCTCTCTGCAGTGTCAGAATTACAGCGTGACATGTGAGAACAGGTGGGCGCACGTGACAAACAGTATAATTAATGAAACACATCAGCGTTGAGCCTTCAAGGTGTCATTTAATTTTTTTTCCTGTTTAAGTGTGAGTTTGGGATTGCACATCAACGCTGTACCCGCAGTTTATATACTGCCAACATGATGCATTTATTTCCTTTGTATTTCTTTTCATATTTCAGAGTATATTTTTGCTTTACACTTGCTGAACACAGTGAATGAACACATTAACGGATAATGGTGGGGTTACTGTCAACAAATCCAATGAAAACACAAAAAGTCAGTGTGTGTTTCAGCCTAGAGCACATTTATTTGGGCTGAAAGTGTAAAATAAAATTAAAAAATGAAACAAACTACTCCCTCCAAACTCATATTTTTAAAACCTGCTGGGCAGTTTTGCTTTTAGCAAATGTTGCTCAAATAGGACTAAATTGTGGTTTTGGCTGGGGACTATTTTCAGCTGTGGATTAATACATATTTCTTGCTCTTGGGTGTATTCCCAGCAGGGCGACAGTGCATATGCTATTGAGACAAAATGAGTAAACAGCAGTGTCCATGTTATTGTAGTGAAGGAGCATGTTACTCAGTACAATTGTGCGGGTCACTGATGGGTTTTTAATAGGTTTGGGAGCACTGGGACGTTATAATGAGCTATATTAGACTTTGGTTACACAGGCAGTGAACAGTCTCTTTTTAGGGTCAACTGATGGTTAATTGATTGACTCTCAGCTGGCAACTATAGCTTATGATCAAGGCAATCTGATTGTATGCTAAAACTGCAAATACGTACATATCATAAAGGTGTACCTTAATTAATCAACAAGGTGCTGGAAACATTCCTCAGAGATTTTGGTCCATATTGACATGATAGCATCACACAGTTGCTGCAGATTTATTGTTTGCACATTCATGATGTGAATCTCCCGTTCCACCACATCCCAAAGGTGCTCTGTTGGATTGAGATCTAGTGACTGTGGAGGCCATTGTCATGTTCAACAACACCATTATACCACCACCACCAATCTGAACCGCTGATACAAGACAAGATGGATTCATGCCTTCATGATGTCGATGCCAAAATTTGACTCTAAAATCCTAGAGATGGCTGTTTGGGAAAATCCCACTAGATCGGCAGTATAGTGATTAGTATTTGGTAACATGGATAACAAAGTGCAAGTGATGTGGGCTTCAGGCTTGTGATTGTGTGTGAAGGAAAATTGAAAAGTCAAATAAATTTCCATCTGCTCACTTGGGTGGATGCAAATCCAAACATGTAGTCTGCAAAAGAATGAGAGCGGCCGTACACAGTAAAATGCAAGCAGGCACGTTCCACTCTATTGGGTGTTACTTTAAGGTTAAGCCTAGCAATTTTTGTTATTAATTTATTTTCATTACTAATAAATGACATGAAATAATCAAAAACAGATAATCCGCCCGTCTCTTGGTTCTTTCTGATTTTCCTTGTATGTGATGCTCACTCCTTGATGGTGTAAATCTTTTAAAAGAACTTGATTATTATTTTTTTTCCTAAACCAAAGAAAAATGACTTTTTGGTGAGCTGCGTTTACCCGCAGATTACATTTGTGCCCTTGTATGTTTTCTCCACAGTGTATTACTGATTGAGTAAAATTAAACAAATCCATAAATGTGGGCCTGTGCCAGTATTAAAAAAGGAACATCGCCCAGCGGGGAGCTGTGAATTGGGGGTGTTTTCAGTAGTTTTTGGATCACAGTGGAGGACTTTGGGTACATGGAGGATGCAGCAGATATAGTAAGTGCATATAACAGTGTAACAGGTTTGGAAAGAATGAGTCCCTGGCTGTGGGTTGGACTGGTTCATATCAGGGAGGTAGATTGTTTGCCACATGCCAGAGCTGAGCAGAGCAGAGGAAAGAACAGGAGTGTGGGGCGCTAATTTTCTGGCTGCTGCCCGTTGTTAACGCTGTTGACACTCAGGTACATTGTCACCATAGACACCTTCTATCTCACACGTACAGCATTAGCCAGCAGATTCCAGCCCTGCATGGGACTGCTAATTGAATCCTTTATACAACCTATAATAGTAACAGCACAGCAGAGAAGCAAACAGCAAAACAAATGCTCTCTATCTCGCGCGCTCTGTACTCGATAACTTCCTCCATGCTTATGTGAATTATCGCTCACTCGCTTTTTCTGTTTGGCCAGCAGAAAACAATGTTGCTTGGCAACAAGAGTGCCACAGATATAGCACAGTGTGCGTGTGTGTTTTGTGTGTGTGTATGTATATTCCCCATTAATTTGGGGATGTAAAAAGAGATGGAGAAATGGGAAAGAAAGTATAGAGGTGGGAGAATGGAGAAGAGTGGTGAGGACAGATACAGTATGGATGAGAGCAAGATGAGAAAGAAGGCCAGAACTGTGTTGGCATGGCAAGATAAGGGGAAGGATGGAGGATGGGGGGAGGGCAGAGGCCTTTTCCAAGTCACTTACTCTCTACGGATGGAAAGAAAATGATTCATTCATTTCGAAACCCTTCAAAAAGCACAGAGCAGAGCATAGTTTAAAGGAAAGAGGCTGATTTTACTCAAGATGATAAGAATGGCCATAAAATATTTACAAGCTCATTTAGCAGATGTGCTCTGAATAGCAGTACTGACTGCAGTCAGCGTTACGGTTCTTTCTTTCTTTCTGTTTTATACTTCTTAACAGTACTTTTACATTTATAGGATCACTTCTGCTACAAAGTACAAATTATTACCGAATTCATTTAAATACACTAAGAATTTTTTTAGTCAGTACACCTGCATATTGCAAATACTGATACCTACTGTATATCTTAGAGTGTGATACATTACTTTTGCATTAAGTCCTTCTTCCTGTTGTAGCTCATTTGGCCAATTTACATACGATGTAAAGAAAGTAGGTATAAAATTATTGTAGCAACTCCAGGAGACAGTCACTCAGACTATTCCTCTGAATGTTACAGTAAAATAACAGTATAATACCTTTCTACAGTAAAGAAGTGCTTTTGTCAATTACAGTATACACACTGTGCTGGCAAATCTAGCTGACAGTACTTTACTGTAATTTAAGGGGGGAATTTGTCACAGTGAGTATATTCTTTTCCCCTGTAAAGTTAGAATTGACAGAATGATTGATTGACAGATGTTTTCCACCTCTCTCTGGTCCTTTTCATCATCCTACCTCCCTACTGTGTCTTTCATCTCTGTCTGTCTCTTCCAAAATCCTCTTGTCCTTCATCTCCCACTCAATAATCTTTTCTACTTTTATCTCGTCCTCTTTCTCCTGCCCTTCCTTCTGCGTGATGCTGTCTCTACCTTTGTCTCTCTATCCCATCTACAATCCTCTTCTCTCTTCTTCTTGTCCCCAATCATTTTCTTTCTTCTCCATTTCTCCATCCTTCTTCTTTCCTTCTTTAGCTGTCCATCCCCCTTCAGCCCATTAATCCATCTTTCCTCCAAACATATTGTTCAACTTAATTTCCCCTCCTCTTCTTTGTCCTTCTTCCCTGTGCCTTTTTAATCCCGCTCTTCTCTCAAGCTTCATATTAAATTTCTCTGTTTTTTTCTTTCAATCCACTGCACACCGCCCTCTTTCATTTAGCTCTCTGTGGTCTGTGCTGCGATGTTGATCCTGGACGTTTTGTCCCCGCTCCTCCTCCTCTCCATCCTGTTGCCGGGCTACGGTTGTCATGCGGCGGACATTCCGGAGGACACTACATCAGAGTTCTCGGTCAGACTGTACCATAGGCTGCAGGCAGCAGGGGGTCAAGACAACATCATTTTCTCCCCGCTGAGTGTGGCTGTGGCCCTGGGCATGGTGGAGCTGGGAGCCAGGGGGGCTTCATTAGAGGAGATACGACAGGCTGTCGGATTCAGCCATCTGCTGCCAGGTGAGAGGCATGTTTCTAAGCACCTGTTCACAGATATCAAGGTCAGTAGTAAGTGAAGGGAGATGAGTCTTTGACAACAGAAATGAACATGTATTTCTTTACAAGATGAATAGTATTAAATAAAAGGGCCCTCTGTTATACACATTTATACTCATGAAGGTTTGGAACACACAGGTTTCACACACATTCAAACATGCACTTTTTTTCTATGCCTAAGCAGTTTTAACCTGACATTCACACACTCACACGCTCATGGATGCAACAGGGGCAACTTGGGGTTCAGTGTTTTGCCCAAGGATATTTTGACACGCAGACTAGAGGAGCCAGGGATCAAACCACTGACCTTCCAACTGGTAGAAAACCCACTCCACCACCTGAGCCACAGCCACTCCTCCTGAGGGGAAGGGGTTCACCAGAAAGACTGTGGTAGAAAACAGATGAACAATTTATGGAAAACATTTGTCTGTATAAAATAAGAAATAATTTGGGTATTTAATATTCTGTAGCACATAATATAATTAAAAGATTCAGAGAATCTGAAAAATCTGGACACAAGGTGATATTGAATGGCAACGCATTAAAAAATAAATTAGATTCTGTAGTGGAAGTTACTGCAAGGGCTCAGAACACTTCTGCAAACCATTGTCAGCACAGTTTGTCCCTGCACAGACAAATGCAAGTTCCGAGTCATGCAAAGAAAAAATACATGTTAAATGCCTCCACCTTCTCTGTGTCAAAGCTTATTTAATATGTAAATCTTGTGCAACAGCACAGGTGATGGACAGTACCCTGTACACACAGTATGAATGTATGTGTCTCCCTTTGTTCTCCAGGGGTTGAGTTCTCTTTGCTCCAGAACCTGACAGCGGCTCTGTTGGATGATGATAGCCACTATGTGATCCGATTTGCCAACAGCCTGTTTTTGCAGGAAGGCGTCGCCTTTAATCCCGAGTTTCTGCATCTGATGAAGAAGTACTTCCGGGCTGATGTGGAAACAGTAGACTTTAGCGAATCGCCAGCCGTGGCTGAGCAGATCAACAAATGGGTGGAGAATCATACAGACAGTAAGTTAAAGGGGGGGGGGCTGTCAAAGACACAGAATGAATGCATACTGATACATATACAGCAGTTTTTAGGAGTTTAGCAGCAGAGTTGCACATAATGGCCTCCGTGTAAGTCACTAAACAGGAACACAGTGTCATCTTATTAAAGTGTCTACATGATGCATGCTCCTTTTTCTACAGAGACCAAAAATCCAATTATGAGCTGCTGACGTGGAGCATTGTCAAAGCAGTTGTAGTACCTCAGTTTTTGTGTAATTGCATTTACACGCTAAAAAAAAAAAAATGTTCCACCTCAGGAGGGGCTCTCTTGGGATCTTGCAGATCTTAACACACTGTACAAATCACTCCCTCCAGGTAAAATCCAGGCACTGCTCTCAGCTGAGGACTTCAGCAGCGTGACCCGCCTGACCCTGGTGAACGCAGTGTACTTCAGAGGCTCCTGGAAAAACCAGTTCAGGCCAGAGAACACCAGGACCTTTTCCTTCAGCAGGGATGATGGCTCTGAAGTCCAGACACTCATGATGTACCAGCAGGGAGACTTCTACTATGGTAGGAAAAAGGTGTGTGCATGTGTGTGCATGCGTGCAGTTGTAGATTTTTGCTCGCGGCACTCTCTCTGCAGCCCTCGATTTTCAGCTCTAATTTCTTGAGGTTATTTGAAATGTTAATCTTTGTTGTAAAATATTCATATGTCGAGTGTCATTCCAAGAATAGGCTCCTGTTTTCGGCTCACTGAGCGCTGAACAAACACCGTTAATGCGTCTTTTCAACTTACTGCAAGGTTTTGAAAGCTAGTTTGTTCATGTCAGATATATCAATACTTAATTGTGACAGTCTGCTCTAAGCTGTGAATTACTATATTAGTTATAAAGGTGGCACAAATAGAAGTCAGTTTTTTTTAAGTATGTTGAATTCCATTTGTTTTTAGATTTCTTTATTTATTTATTGTCCCTTTTTTTCTGCTGGGCTCTAGAGGATATTTTATTAATGTCTGCTCCTAATAACATTAAAAGTCGCTGTAATCTGTCATTTCTGTCACTTCTTGTGAACTCTTTGTCATTACATTCTAACAAACAGCATGCACACCGCTTTGCATGGTGCATTTCTTGTGTCCAAGTTGTGATGTTTTGGTTTTTACCACTCAGCCTAAAAAGGCTGATGGGCGATAACACGATAATGGCGTGACCTAGGATTTTCAAATTCACACCATAGATGCATCTACTAAAAATCTCACATGAGTTTGTTCTTATCACAAGTGACAGTATTTTCAGTGGTTTATATGGTGTCATGATTTTAGCATTTCTTATTCCTGCTTCATACTAAGCCTTTTGCTTTTGAATTGATATGGTGAATAAAGTCACTGAGGTTCATATGCACACCATTGAGATCTACTGAGACCTGTAATTATGTGTTCTAGATCTTGCACTCCTAGGGGATTTGTGCCACCTAAAGATTCTACTGCCAGGAAGCTGATGTGTCACTGTTTGGGTTTATTTTCTCAATCTGTGCGATCTGAAAGGTCTTTAGTTTAGTTGTACTATGCGTGGCAAATTTTGTTGTTTTGCTGGAAGATACAAGACTATAAAATGGCCTATAGTTTGTGTCCTGTGCTGTTACATGTCATGGACTGCAGTTTGTTTCTTCTGCATCTCTTTTAGTCTTTTATTTTTTTTTGGTCTGCTGTACTTCCAAAGACACATCACAGTCTTATGGCACTGCTACTAAAGTTGGTGCATTTCAGTTATTTTGGTACCGTCTGCATGCGTGTAGCGAAAATGCTCGCGCACACCTACGTTCACACATATTCACACACTCAGGATCAGGGAAATCTGTGTATGTGCGAACGGGTGTGTGCTTGTGTGCGGATATGTGTATTTGAGAGCTGCAAAACAGGGACAGGTCCCTGTGGAAAAGGTTGCTTTTTGCGGCACAATCCACACAGTATAATTGTGCATTATGAAGCGAAATCATATTGGTTAAGTAAAATGTTTTTGGGAAGCCACAAAGCGTTCTCTGCAATGTGATTCAGCAAATGGTAGCCAGAATGCTCAGTTAATGAAAGGTGGTCAGTATTTTTGTTGTAATTTTCCTTTTTGAGCTGCTTCAAAAGAAGGCGTGTGGTCAAAGAATGGGATCAAACTGGGCAAATTCTTTGTAGTCTCTCGTACACAGCCACCTTTCAACTTTGTGAACACAATAACTCGAGAACGAAGTGGCATATTCAGATTTAAGTATGCTGTTCACTTATTTCACTTATTTCTATAAATTCTGTCTTCATAAAAAAATGTTAGATACAATTAGATACAAAAGTCTCATAAAGATTCACCACAAGATGATGAAGATATCAGATTTGGGTGTAGCTGTAAGAAGATATCAGCTCTAATGGACTTTTGTATTTCGGTCTAAATACATCTCTGTATTAACCATATATATATATATATATATATATATATATATATATATATATATATATATATATATATATATATATTTCTTTTTTTTTTTCTTTTTCTTTTTTTTACCCCTAGATTCTATAGTGGCTTACTTGGTTTAATTCCTGCCTGCAGACCCTCATGTTCATGTCTGTGTTAAAAACAGAAGGCATCTCACTGAAAGACAAAGTCAAACACACTCACCTTCCCTCCTTAATTGAATTTTTCAATGGGGCACTGTTAGTACTAGGCGACTACATACAGTATAGTATGGATGTAATCCATTTTCACACCAAGTGTAACCAAAGCCTTTGAAGTAAAGCGTCAGTGTTTTTTAATTAAAGCATTGGGGGAAACGACCACACACACTGTAATCAATACAGCCAGTCAATGCACTTCAGCATGCTTCCATTTGTAAATGTTCCTCCTCAGCAAACTTCACAAACCCATTACAGGGGCCCACCAACGCATACAGTATAAGTGTGCAAACTTTCACATCCATCCATCAATACCTCCAGATGTGTATGTTTTCTCCCATTCAGGCGAATTCAGTGATGGCTCGCAGGAAGCCGGCGGTGTATACCAGGTGTTGGAAATGCCCTATGAGGGGGAGGACATGTCCATGCTGATCGTTCTTCCTCGGCAGGAAGTACCTCTGGCCTCCCTGGAGCCCATCATTAAAGCGCCACTGCTGGAGGAGTGGGCTAACAATGTCAAACGACAGAAGGTGGAAGTCTACCTACCAAGGTGAGACATTTATAAATCTACAAATTCACCCATCACCTCTCACTTATATGTTGCACTATCTACTAGTCTTCCTCCACAATGCAAACAAAGCAGAATAGAAACAAACACATCTACACCAACACCCTGATTACAACACACTTTATCATATTTCACCAAAAGCACACATGGGAGTTTAGTGTGTGGCTACTTAATCTGTCACCCTTTGGTCCTTTAGACAATTTACATTATAGTCCCCTTTCTGAATCCCACTGTGTCCTGCAATTTTCTGACTGTGATTAACTCAAATCTCACCTGTTCAGGTTTAAAGTGGAGCAGAAGGTTGATCTGAAGAACACTCTGCAGGAACTGGGAATAAAGAATATCTTCACCAGCAATGCTGATCTTTCTGCCATGACAGGTGAGGCATAGAAATTAAGCTAAAATTTAGATTAGATTTAATATTTGTCCTTCTTGGCAGCAGCACAGTAGGCCTCGGTACTAAGGTAACCAAGGTAACTGGCACTGAGTGGGCAGGTCAGAGTTGTCACATCATCTGTTAAAAATAGATGCAGAGAGTGAGACAGAGGCAAAGGAATAGAGACATAAAGATGCCAGGGTATGTGGACACACACAAAACTAACATTTAACTAAAATGATAGCTACTTATCAGTTAACACATTTAAAAGAGCCTTATGATGGCAGTTTCCTTCAGCATTATCAGTCTAGCTCAAAACAGCTTGTTCTTATCAGGTGGAGTTAGTTATATACAGTGAAACAGAGTAGGCAGTACTGGACTCTGGCACAGCTTGCACTCGCTAAGATATCCTCAGCCCAGTTTGTACTCAGAGGACACACACTGTTCCGACAGGCAGGAAGATAACAAGGGTGAGTTCTAAAAATGCTTTCAGTCATTTGCTAAATGATAGTTCCTGTACATTGTTTGTGACTTGATGTTACCTATTTGTTTTGTTTGCAAACAAATTTCATCAATAACAGGATATACTCTAGACCTCAGCATAGCTTCACATACAGTATAGACTGTCACTCAAATATTTGATATATATCTTATAAAGAAAAGGCAGTTCAATTCAATTTTATTTATATAGCACCAAATCACAAGAAACAGTTGCAATTACAGAGAAAATCCAACAATCAAAACATCCCCCTATGAGCAAGCACTTGGTGACAGTGGGAAGTAAAAACTCCATTTTAACTGGCAGAACCAGGCTCAGGAGGGGCAGTCATCTGCTGCCTCCAGTTGGGGCTGAGGGGAGAGAGACAGAACAAAAGACAGAGATTGATAATAACTAATGATTACATGCATTTTGGGGTATAAACTGAGTGAAAAGAGATGAATAAAAAAGAAATACTCAGTGCATCATAAAAAAAAAACCCAACAGCCTAGGCCTATTGCAGCATAACTAAGGGATGGTTTGAGACCACCTGATCCAACTATACAGGTGCTGGTCATAAAATTAGAATATCATGAAAAAGTTGATTTATTTCAATAATTCCATTCAAAAAGTGAAACTTGTATATTAATTCATTACACACAGATTAATATATTTCAAATGTTTGTTTCTTTTCATTTTGATGATTATAACTGACAACTAATGAAAACCCCAAATTCAGTATCTCAGAAAATTGGAATTTTGTGAAAAGGTTCAATATTGAAGACACCTGGTGCCACACTCCAATCAGCTAATTAACTCAAAACACCTGCAAAGGCCTTTAAATGGTCTCTCAGTCTAGTTCTGTAGGCTACACAGTCATGGGGAAGACTGCTGACTTGACAGTTGTCCAGATGACGACCATTGACACCTTGCACAATGAGGGAAAGACACAAAAAGTCATTGCTAAAGAGGCTGGCTGTTCACAGAGTTCTGTGTCCAAGCACATTAATAGAGAGGCGAAGGGAAGGAAAAGATGTGGTAGAAAAAAGTGTACAAGTGAAACAAAACAAAACAAAAGCCATTCAAAAATGTGGGGGAGATTCACAAAGAGTGGACCACAGCTGGAGTCTGTGCTTCAAGAACCACCACGAACAGACATATGCAAGACATGGGTTTTAGCTGTCGCATTCCTTGTGTCAAGCCACTCTTGAACAAGAGATGTCATCAGAAGCATCTCACCTGGGCTAAAGACAAAAAGGACTGGACTGCTGCTGAGTGCTCCAAAGTTATGTTCTCTGATCAAAGTACATTTTGCATTTCCTTTGGAAATCAAGGTCCCAGAGTCTGGAGGAAGAGAGGAGAGGCACAGAATCCACGTTGCTTGAGGTCCAGTGTAAATTTTCCACAGTCAGTGATGGTTTGGGGTGCCATGTCATCTGCTGGTGTTGGTCCACTGTTTTCTGAGGTCCAAGGTCAACTCAGCCATCTACCAGAAAGTTTTAGCGCACTTCATGCTTCCTGTTGCTGACCAACTTTATGGAGATGCAGATTTCATTTTCCAACAGGATTTGGCACCTGCACACAGTGCCAAAGCTACCAGTACCTGGTTAAGGACCATAGTATCCCTGTTCTTAATTGGCCAGCAAGCTCACCTGACTTTAACCCCATAGAAAATCTATGGGGTCTTGTGAAGAGGAAGATGCGATAAGTATTGAGTGCTGTACGTGCTCATATTTTTCATGACCAGCACCTGTAAATAAAGCTGCATAACATTGAAAATTTAGTGCTTTATAATAATACTGCCTAAAGGAAGCATACATAGTGTAAATAGAATTGGTCCTAGCACAGAACCCTGTGGGACTCCATAATTAGCCTTAATGTGCAAAGAAGAATCTATTAGATAGATATGATTCAGACCACTGCAGCACAGTACCTTTAATACCTATGGCATGCTCTAATCTCTGTAATAATATATTATGGTCAACAGTATTAAATGTTGCACTGAGGTCTAGCAGGACACGCACGGAGATGAGTCCGCTGTCAGAGGCCATAAGAAGATCATTTGTAACCTTCACTAATGCTGTTTCTGTACTGTGATGAATTCTGAAACCTGACTGAAACTCTTCAAATAAACCATTCCACTGGAGATGATCTGTTAGCTGTTTTACAACTATTCTTTCAAGAAATTTTAAGATTAAAGGAAGGTTGGAGATTGACCTGTATTTAGCTAAGACAGCTGGGTCAGTGATGGGTGAATAAGCTGTGTGGGTTTTTTTTTTTTTGGTTCATTTTCCAGATGGTGAGGATCTGTACATCGGGAAAGCAGTGCAGAAGGCCTACCTGGAGGTGACAGAGGAGGGGGCAGAGGGGGCCGTTGGGTCAGGTATATTTTTGTGTTTTATCATATACATTACAAACTGTGGCTTTTTGTTGTGCACCGTTAGCAAATAATGACTATTTTAATTTCCCCTTTTTTACCATCTCTTAGGGATGATTGCCCTGACTAGGACTCTGGTGCTGTACCCACAGGTCATGGCTGATCACCCATTCTTCTTTGTCATTAGAAACAGAAGAACAGGTTTGTGAAAATAAGAGTATTTTAAGGCTGGTGTGTCTGTGTAGTATATGTGCTTTAACCTGACATCCTATTCTTTTTCTTCCTCCAGGGTCCATCCTCTTCATGGGCAGAGTCATGACCCCCGAGGTCATTGAGCCCAACGACCACGACTTTGACTCCATGTAACTGTGACATGAGGTCGCACAGTCTCGGCCAATCAGATCTTGACGTCATAAATGCTACCTATCCCATGTCACCATCTTCAGCTGTGTTTTATACTCTTTATGAAAAAAAAAAGAAATATATAAGCTGAATATTATATGATATATATTGAAACATGACATTTGACACATTATGTGTTTGTTTTTTTATACCGGAAGCTTTAAATTCTTGGATAGAGACATGTAGAAAGAGGAAGCTGTAAATATTCTCTAGTAAAAGAAGGTTTGCAGGTATGTGGGCTGGAAGTACACATGGGATGTAATTCGTGCACAACCCCTTTAAGTTTAGCAGTTTCATATTCACCCGCGCACACACACACACACACACACACAAAATGCACAAAACTCTTCCTCTTTAAAAAATATTTACTTTAATTACATCTCTGTACATTTGGCATTGTGTTCTATATACATATATATGCTCAGTATTTATTGCAGAATAAACATGTGCAAACACTTGTCCTTATATGATAAATCTTAGTAATATTATCTGTTCCAGACAGTATTGAGACATTTTTACACTGTAGGCACATGGCTAAACTGCTAATGAACTAATATGCCTTATCACATCTGAGTGGTTGATTAAGCCCCAGCTGGGCATCTTAAAGGTGAGCAAAGGGGACTGCTTCACTAAAGCAGCTGCTATAGGGAGTGACTGGAGCATGCAGGTGCACTGAATAAGATCTGCTGCACTGCTTTGGATGTACATACAGGGAGAAACAGTAACACCAGCTGTATTGAGTATTTTATTCAATAAAAACATGAATGTGTTCCCATTAAATATGTACAACTTTCTTTGTGTTTAGAGGTTGTTGTTGTTGTTTTTTTTCCTTTTTTAAAGTTAAAGGCATTTTTAATTCAAGGACACTGCAGCTTATGCAGACTGCAAACAACAGGACTTTCCCTAATTCTAAAGCTGCATAACCACTAACACATCAATCCAGCTCCTGCTGACTCTTTAAAGAAAGGATCTGGTGTGAATAATAAACATGCAATGCTTTTGTTATTAAAGCCTTTCGGAGCTTAGCCAGACATTGTCCTGCCAAGGCACCTTGGAATAGTTTCAAGCCTGCATCACCTAGCTCCTCGACACATATACACACAGATCATGTAGCTGGTCAAGGCAATGATGAACTGCATACAAGGGAGTGAGCCCTGCACCGTGATACTGATGCTGCTGATAATGATGAAGATCAGTTACTCAGGAAACCGTACTGAAAAAAATGAAGTCGTTATTTTGACATGGTTATGAAACCATTCTAGCTCAGTGCATCTGAAAGCAAAGCTGCAGTAGCTTCAACTGGTGGCTTTATTGTGCTCAGCAGTAGCAGTAAGCAATTAATTATCCTTATTACCTCCACCAAGGAGGTTATGTTTTTGGTGGCATGTGTGTGTGTGTGTGTGTGTGTCAGTATGTCTGTAAAACTTGAAATGTTTTGAATGAATTCGGATCAAACTTTGTAGGGGTGTAGAGTGGAGTCATGTTAATGATCCATTAAAATTTGGCTTACATGCACCGAGGTCTTCAAGGTCAACTTAATGATTTATTGGTCGCACATTGACAAAAAGCCTTATAACTTAGAAACTATGATTCTTACAAGTGTGGTGCGTATTGCCAACAAATATAAAGTACCTTACAGAGATTTCAACTATGTCCTTACTGCCATTGTTTGTATTGGCAGTAAGGAATGATATATGGGGATTCTAAATATCACATTACTTTGGACCTCTTCTTCATATCACATTATAGTTTGCATCCAAATATCAGCTCACATTTGACCTCTGACCTCACTTTTAATTTCACATCTGCCTTTCTTTAAGTTGACCCCAAACTGTGTTCTATCTTTAAAAAAAAACTGTTGACAAGAGAAAGTGAATGAGCTGCCTGTTACTGTGTCTACCAACAGATGCTCCTGTGGCAAAAAGAAAAAAAAAGAAAACGGTTTCTGTGACGTGACTGTCACACAAAAAGAACAAAACAAGTGAAATTTAAAAGAAAAAAAAGTGGTCAGATAATGAGTCTCACATTGACCAACAGAAGCACTAAATCAGCTAACAATAATTCAGAGCTCTATGCAATGTTACGAGAACTCATTTCCATACTCCTGAGCAGTTCCAAAGGTTTTCACTTACCACTAAGAACGAGAGTTACAATACTAAATATTAAACTCAACCAGCTATATTATGGAGGAATAGTCCAGGGTTTAAACAGCTATTCATAATCTAAATTCGTTTCAGCAGCTGCTATGAAATCTGCACCATATGCCTTCATTGTGTGCTTTTTTCTTATCTCTCCTGCCCATTACAATATACTGTACAAAAACTACAAAGAAATACAGAGAATTTACTCCAGCCACCATTTCATTCTTTTCTTTTTCATTTTCATTTTTAGAGGTGCGAATTAATTTGTTTTTGAGAAACTCATTTTATCGTTTGGCCTGACTTTATAGATTTATTCCACACTTTGTGAGTAGATTATATTAAGGTATTGCTTAAGGTAGGATTTTGCTCAATTCCTGCAGAATATCCAAAAACAACAAATTATGTTTAAGTTTATTTTCAGTATATTACTAACAACAAAAACGATCAGTTCCAACAGGATAAAGAAAATAAACCGGGCAAAAGACACCCTAAAACAGGAGAGGAGGAGGAGGTTGTGTGACAAGAAAAAAAAAAATAGAATTACACAACACTTGGTCACATTTTCTCTCAAAGGCCTGCCTCATTCATGACAAAAACTCAACCACAGGACTTCAGCAGCCTCATTTGTTCTAAAACAAAGCAAGTCGTTTTTGAAAAGCCTTCTTTGTTTTAGCTGTCACAATCCATTCAAAAGTTGGAAGAACCACTCTGAGAGCGCGCTGTGCCACACTGACGCGCACTCTGCTCTAGTTTCTTACCTGTCCTGAGTGATAAGCCTGAGCAGCGTTCTTGGCAGCTCCAGCTCCGGGCCACACTGGTGTCAGTGGACAGTGGCAGGACGGTCGACTCTCTCCGGGTGAATACTAACAAACACAGCGGGCTCCATGGGTAACAGCTACGGGGCTGCGGGGCTAACGCGAGCCGTCTGCAATGCGTTAAAGAAGGCCAGGAAAATTCATCAAAAGCCTCTTGGGACATGTCAGAAAGGTAAGCTGAGTCGAATGTGACTACATGACAGATAAAAGCTTCATTCTTTGACGCCCGTCGGTGCAGCTTTAAAAAGAAAAATTATTCAGTGCACGCTGTTTGATGTGAAACAGTAGCACACACAGGGATTACTGATTTATGTATTAATGAAGGCTTTACATCTAAATAGAAGAAAATGTTCATTAATGCCGTTATTAAAATTGGGTTTACCTTCAGTATCATATCCAATTGGCTACAGTGAAATGTGGAAGCTTGTTTCTGCCACTGGAAAAAGAAATTAAATAAATAATAATAAGTTACTCAATCAAAAGCTCTACATTTTGAGACAATAACTCAAAAGTTTGGCTTACCCCTGCCTGGCATTTCTTCTTATTTTTTCCATTGGTGGACACAAACTTCCAGTAGTTACAGTAATTGTATCAAGTGACACCCTCAGCTTATTTGATTTGCTTTGTATTGTATCTACGCAGTTCTTTTGTGTCATAACTATTTAACAAACCACTACAGGACATGCAGTATCAATTACAGAGGGTCCAACTCCCCCCTGCCTACACAGACTATTATAAGCCAATAGCACCTGCTCAGGTGTCCTCTGTAGCTATGGCAACGGGTCCTAATCTGCATTGTCAGGCCCAGTTCACTGTAACCCTAACCACTCGGCCGGTGGTCAGGGCTTTAGCACACACCAGGGCTTACATTACCAAAATACAGCTCCACTTCAAACAGGGATGGAAGATGGGATAATGCCCGTCTCTCTCTCTCTCTCTCTCTCTTTTTGTTTTTCTTTCGCAGCTCTTCAGGTGTGAACACTCTCACTGGCAGTTTTCCCAAATCCCACTCTTCCCAGTGCTCTGAATTCAGGGTTACAGGCTCACCTCTCTCTGTGGACCACAGTCCTGACTCTGGACTTGTAACTACACCTGTAAGTGACACACACGCAATTATGCCTTCTCGATTTTTATACCTCACCTGCGCCCTCCCTCTTTCTTCATCTAAAAAAACCCAAAAAAACTTCCATTTCAGCCCGTCTCCCTCTCTTTTAGCCATCTCTGAGCTGAATAATATTCTCAGTCTGTTCTCTGTGCTCACTGTTTTACCCTCGAGCCACTGGCCTCTCGCCTAGACTGCTGTGCAGAGTGATTTCTCACTTTCCCTGCTATTTGAATTAAGAAACATGGGGGAAAATTTACTCCTCACCTAATCCTTCTTATGTTTGATGCAGAGTTCTCCCACTTGGGGTGCAATATATATATATATATATATATATATATATATATATATATATATATATATATATATATATATATATATATATATATATATATATATATATATATATATATATATGTGTGTGTGTGTGTGTGTGTGTGCATGCGTGTGTGTATCTGTATGTCATGTCTTTAATGACTTCAAAGTGTTTTGCTTAAACTCCTGCAGCAAAATAGCATCTCTAAAGAATTATTTGCAAAGAAAATGCCTGCTGGTTTGAGCTGTGTACATGACAAATGCTTCTGTTTTAGTAGAAACAGAGACAGCTCCTAATTTAATGTATTTAGATGTAGACAGATATTGTAATGTAAAAACTGTATAGCAGACTGAATCGTGCCACACTTCCCATCTTGATTATTTGCATTATTGTGTCCCGCGCTGTTCAGAAACCTTAAGGAAGCATTTACATTGGAGAGTTTGAACACGGAGGAGGAGCAGTGGTCAGCTGGCCTGGAGTCATTCCAGGAATGGGGGGGAGTAACATAGACACAGTAAGAGTGAACAGGATGAGTGTAAGAGGGTTGAAAAGGTCAAAGAAAGTGAAAAATGGAGTCCAGCAGGCTACTGCATCACACTGGAGTTGAAAAAACAGTCAAAATAGC
Source organism: Pterophyllum scalare (assembly GCA_024447675.2). Taxonomy (NCBI): domain Eukaryota; kingdom Metazoa; phylum Chordata; class Actinopteri; order Cichliformes; family Cichlidae; genus Pterophyllum; species Pterophyllum scalare. The sequence goes on along the minus strand of JAMQGT020011597.1, from coordinate 94,630 downwards.
ATCAAAACTTTTTTTTCATGTCTGCTGTGCTTCTAAGCTATGCCCACGTATCGCTCCCTTTTTGCCTGGTGACACGACAGTTATTTGACTGTGCTGACTTTAAACTGATTAAACTCATTTCACTGTCAGCAAGGGGACCGTGATTAAACATGGGGAAAACTGTGACTCATCACTGGTGTCATTTGCACAACACACACTGCATTGAATGAGCTCTGCAGATCAAGTAAGCGGACTGCACATACATCTGTAGCACAGATTCAACAAGGCTTTGGAAACATTGCTTAGAGATCTTGGTCCATATTGTCATGACAGCATCACACAGTTGCTGCAGATTTGTCGGCTGCACATCTATGATGTGAATCTCCTGTTCCACCACATGCCAAAGGCGCTCCATTGGATTGAGGTCTAGTGACTGTGGAGGCCATTTGAGTACAGTGAACTCATTGCCATGTTCAAGTAACCGGTTTGAAATCATTTGAGCTGTGTCACATGGTGCGTTATCCTTGTCACAAAGCAGCCATCGGAAGAGGGCACACTGTGATCATAAAAGAATGGACATGGTCAGCAACGACACTCAAATAGGCTGTGTTGTTGCTAGTCAGGGACTCAAAGTATGCGAAAAAAAAAAAATATTATCCCCCACATCATTACACCATCAGGAGCCTGAACTGTTGATGCAAGGCAGGATGGATTCACGTTTTCATGTTGTTTACACCGAATCCTGACCCTACAATCTGAATGTCACAGCAGAAATGAAGACTCATCAGACCAGGCAACATTTTTCCAGTCTTTCTCTGTCCAATTTTGGTGTGCAAAGCCTTAGTATTTTTCTCGTTTTTCCATTCTTAGCTGACAGGACTGGCGTACAGTGTGGTCTTCTGCTGCTGTAGCCCATCTGTTTCAAGGTTCAATTTGTTGTGCCTTCAGAGATGCTCTTCTGCATCCCTTGGTTGTAATGAGTGGTTATTAGAGATAATGTTGCCTCCCACTCAGCTTGAAGCAGTCTGGCCATTCTCCTCTGACCTCTGACATCAACAAGTCATTTTTGCCCAGTAGATCAGCAGTTTCTTAAACATCCAGAGCAGCCCACCGGGAACCAAGAACCATGTCACGTTCGGTCACTTAAATCACCTTTCTTCCTCATTCTGATGCTCGGGCTGAACTTCAGCGGGTTGTCTTGACCGTGTCTACATGACTAAATGGGTGTTTAGAGATTTGTGTTAACAAGCAGATGAACAGATGTCTGTAATGAAGTGGTCAGATGGTAACACATTTCTTATTTGTTGTCCCAGAAAGTGATCTCATCTTTCACCCTCTTCTCTCCATCATCTTTTCTCAACAGCTTCCATCAAGCCGGTTCCAGTTTGCGTTGTGGCATGGCCTGGAGCAGTGTGATGTCACAGGTGACCAGCTGACGTGCCCCAGGGTTAGAGAAGGTGTGTGGTTGGTGTGAGAAAATCACCAGAGGAACCTAACCAGAGTAATTGAAATGAATGTTCATATAGGAGTCAGTAGAAGCAGGGAAAACTTACAAGTGCTTATTGGAAATTTGGGTTCTGTGTCACAACAGAATTTGAAAAAGAACCTCCAAAAAGTCTTCAAGAAGCCGTGTCTCTGCCATCTTTGTGTTGCTTTTATTCCATTAAGCAGACAAAGGCCAAAGTAAACATACCGTGACACAAATATGAACCAATAATTGTAAAGCATCGTCTTTTTCACCCATTGATAGTAATGTGAATATTGTTAAAGATTTCTTTTAACAATATAATCAAAGGTCCATCAGAAGAGGAGCTGCATCTAAGCGAGAGGGGTGACATCTGTTTGGAGAGAGTGAGAATAAGGAGAAGAGAGGAAGAAGGACAGAGATGGGAGGAGAGACTTCAAGAGAATTGGGAAAGCTGCCTGGTAAGCTAGCGTGCAGGATAAAGTGAGTGTGTGATCTTAAAGATATCATATATAACACAGAGGAGCAAAGACATAGCTTCGGGAAGGGAAGAAGTGAAGGTGCAAAAATGAGAAGAACAGGAGGACGTGGCAGTGAAGGCTCTGACAATTCTACCGCTCGTCTCTTCTCAGGAGTTAAATCTGTCCTATCAGGACTTGGGTGATCCCTTTCAGCAAGAAAATTTCCTCCGGATCCTCCGCCGGTTGATCCGAGTGGAGAAACTTCAACTGATTGACAACTCTCTCACCAACCTGAGTTCCGTACGTCTGCCAAGGTATAAACGACATTACTCAGGCTCCAGCACAACTCCCCCATCTGGAACAGCTCCCCGGAGAAACTGTCAATGTTATATGCCTGAGAACTCTGAAATTCAGAATGCTACAAAAAAGTATATATATATATATATATATATATATATATATATATATATATATATATATATATATATATATATTCAGGAAGTCTAACACTGAAATAAATCTGGCCGACATTATTACAGCATTCATTATAGCTTTATCAAATCCATTCAGCCGTTGTAATGAAGACAAATGTCTTGTCAAATATTATATCATTAGTCATTATTCTAGTTTTTATACTGTAGGGTGCATATGTATGGGGTTGAAGTCAGCTTCTGAAACTCACACTGCACTGCTTTAAATTATGTTATTTAAACATAGCAGCTTTTGAGTGCTTATGAGCTTATGAGCAACTGTGTAGCCCCATGTGAGAGCTGTTCTTTTTTCATGGTGCTTTTTGAAAGATGGGGCTAAAGCTGTTCAACCTAGGATGGCGCGTTTGTGTGCTAATTAGTGGGGGTTTTTTAACTTCTGGTTTTGTTGTTTTTGTTGTTTTTAATATGCTGGTCCAGATTTGTTTTTGTTTTTTCTCCTTTGTGCTCCTGCGGTGCTCTTTTTTTTGCACAAGTGTAAAAGGTTGCAATAACCGCAAAAAGAAAGCTAAGCAATATTTGTATTTTCCACGGGCAGGTGCAGAGTGTTAAACCTGCACCGTAACCACCTGCTGTGTCTGCGTCAACTGCCAAAGCTCCCAGCAGTGGAGCACCTCTGTCTATCTGAGAACGCCATCGGCTCCCTGGGGGGACTGGGAGCTCTGGGGAACAGCCCCCTGCGTTCCCTCAACCTGACCCGCAACCCAGTGACCTTCACTCAGGCCTACCGTGCACGGTGAGGAGACTCTACACCAGAGCTGGGCAATTCATTTTCCCCAAGAGTCCACATGAGAAACTGAGACTGTAGTGGAGGGATGCACCAACAAGCTGAACTCAGTTCTGTGCAGTTCTGTCTCTTTATAAACTGCTGCTGGTAGGAGTAGAAGTTACAGCCAGGCTGTGAAAATATGACACAGGCAAAGTAAAGACACTAATATTTTATCACGATTCAGTCCCAGCCCATCCAAGCATGCACTCACCTCGGTGAACCAATCACTCCTTGTGATTTGAGCCCAGTTTTGCCAGCTCCTCTGTAATCTCTAACTTTCAAACTGGGCAGTGTTGGAGGAAAAAGCCAAAATTGTCCACTTTGTTTTTCAACTGAAGCCCCAGATTTCTCACAATGTCATCGATCCATTTTGTTTGCCTGAGAAACACTTCCCGATGTTTCTTTTTTTTCCCCTGCTCTCCACAAACCGAGCCCACGGCTTTGCCTCTGACTTCAGTAAATAAACAGAAGTCCACGTCTTGTTAAAAACTCTGCATTCTGCATCAATCTTTCTGTGAGCTGACCTCTTTCAGGGCTAGCAAACTCACATAAATGTCAGTTCCAACACATTTACAGTGACGCTGCATTTACACCTACTTATATATATTTAAAAGAAAACTAACAGTCACCTTCAAAATAAGAGCAGCAAAGTTGTATTGTGATGTCCAACAAAATAACAAAAAAAACCCTGTAAGCCTCTCTCTGATGGGGAGTTTAACAGAGAGCATCTGGTGGCTGAAAGGTGACAAATGGTATGGTTTACCCTTATTATGTTTGAATCCTAATTCCTCATTGACCTTGTACCAGAAACAACATTCCTGTCACAAGGTAGAAGCTGGCAAAGTGACTTTTATATTCTTTTTATTTATGTTGGTGATTGACATTAAAAATGTCTTTTTAAAGACAGATCTGGCCAAGAGGGCAGCAGAAATTGCAACAAATATCACAGTTCCAAAAAGATTTTTGAAGTGGCCAATGACACAGACTCATAAAGATACTTGTGAAACAGGTTATTTCATTATTTTATGTATAAGCCCCTTAGAAATCCTATTGACTACTGTCTATTTATCAATACAAGCAAATATATTACACATCAAAAATGAATCAGAGCAGAAATCCTGTGGCCCGGGGACCGTGCAATGCCCGGGACTCCTCTAGATGCTAATGGATGCGTAACCATAAGTGTACTCATCTTCATTTTCTGTCTGCTTTCTCTCCATGTTCAGTGTTTTCGCCTGTTTGCCAAAGCTTAAGGTCTTGGATGGAATCCCCAAGCTGCCAGAAGACTCGCTGCCCCTCAGTTCACTGCTCCCAGAAAGCAGCAGGATGTGTAATATTTTGTGACATTCTTCCATGGTAGCCCGCACTTTGCAAATGTAAGCTCTCAGAGATCTCCTCAGAGGGAAGCCCAGCTAGGTAACGTTTCAATTTTGTATTCAGTATTTACATAAACTGTCATAATGATTGCCGAAAGAGACGCTGTTGAGGCCGCTCAATAGTACTTAGTAAAAGTATTGTAAAGGTAGTGGTTTTAGTACCAAGTAACAAATACCAACATATCGCTGAAATTTTTTTAAATGAGACTTGTTTATATATGATTTACAGGTATTTTGATAATAAATAGAAAATACCATAAAGTCTTTCAAGTGCTTTTTAAAAAAATTATATATATATATATATATATATATATATATATATATATATAATGTGTGTGTGTGTGTGTGTGTATATGTATATTTGATATGCAGAGAGCAGGCTGATCAGATTGCTACTTGACTCATCTTCACCAGCTCGCCATCTCTCAGCGCTTTGCTGAGCCGACACCTTCACACTCCTCTCTGCTGCAGCCTGCACCATACATACAAAGAAGGGGTTTTTTTTGTTATTATTTTTTCATTCTACTGTCTTAACTATAAAAAAGGAAATTCAAGTGAACTGTAGTTTCTTTTAAATTGTAGCTGGGACTTTATATTACACACATTTGCTTGACATGTATTATATGAGAGGAGAAACAGGACATCCGCTTTCGAGGCTTATCAAACATTTAGTGTCCAGACTCCCTCGGATAATGGCTTCTCGTGTCCTCGGGCTGACTGGGTAATGACCCAGCACACCAGCACACATGTACTACATTCACTCACAAAATAGTAGATAAAGAGTAATCCTTGGTGGCTTGCAGAGCACTCACACTGGCGGGATTTAATTCCTGCTAAAAAAAAAAAAAAAAAAAGTATGTGCGCTCTTGAAAGTGTGAAGTGGTTTGGATAAAAGAATGAAGTCAGTGACACATCCACTGTTACAGATAAATGGTGCTGCAGAGGTTGCAGCTTAGATGTTGATTTATTCATACATCACAGGAGTGTGTTCTCTTGTAATAATGGGTTCACTTTCAGCCCGCACCTGCAACATAAACACATTTTTGTTATGCGATACCGCAGAACATGAGCGTGAATACCGCCGCGCACGCACCCGAGCAACCACCTATGCGCATGACGGGGCGCGCGGCAGCAGCTGCGTTCTCTTTGCTCACGGTAATACAGAGAAGCAGCTGCTGATAGCTCTCTAACAAGCATACAGCCAGGCACAAGCCACCAGTTACATGCCTCATTGGGGTTTGTTTAAGTGTGGAAGATTGTTTTGCAATTGTGTGTTATGTGCACCGAGATCATTACTGCTGTAAAGAGACTGTATAATCTGCTCACTGCATGCCTATATACTGCAGGCTGGATCCAGGTAAAGAGGAGAAGTTTCAGAGAGGAGTTTATGGTATTATCGATTATCTCTGCAGCCACATTTTAATGCCGGGATTTTTTTTTTTCAGTGTGGCAGTAAAAGAAGATTAAGTTGATCCCCCCCACCCCCACAAAAAATAAAAAAATAGCTTTGCTTTCACGTAAGTCCTGCACTGATGTTAAATGGAAGATTTGGTAATTTGTGGCGACTGTGTAGGTGTTCATCCCAAGATAGGCTTTTTGGCTCTTGCCAATCAACATGTAAGAATTATTTAAGCCTGGTGATTCACCCGTGAAACCTGAATATAAGGAAATGTGGAGGAGTTATCATCTCTGCCAAATATTATAAAAATATATGTGTTTACATCTCACTGTGGCCTGTTATTAGTGCAATAATGAGACACCTGTTACTGCCGTGACTCTTCCAGCATCCTACAGTTCCTCCGGGAGCAGGGTGGATTGATGACAGGAGAAGGAAGCGAGGGCACAGCGAAGAGGCAGAGGAAAAAAGTACCGTGATGGAGACAGGAACAGGGAGAGTGTAAATAGAGACTGAGAGGAGGAGGACTGATCTGACTGAGACTATGTGCTAGGGACAAATGTTGTTCATTAGAGGTAATTGCCTTTCTCCGTCAACCCCCTCTCGTTTGATTTTCATTTTGTCCTGATTTGCCGGTTCATTTCCCATGTGAGTGAGTTCACACACACAACCTTCTCACCTCTCAGCTCTCAACCTGAAGGGTAGATAAGGAGCAGGGCTGGCAGATTTGTACTTGGGAACATTTGCGGTGTGTCATACAGATGTGAACCAGAGTCCGACTGTCAGTTTGGACAGTGTGAAATTTTTTGTTATTTTACCTGTATGCACCACCACAGTAGATTTTTAAGTCAAACAATCAAGATGCGATTAAAGTGCAGACTTTCAGGTTTAATTCGAGGTGTTTAACAAAAGTATTGTTTTAACTGTTTAGGAATTACAGCCATTTTATTTAATCCCCAATTTCCAGTAGTAATGGGTATGTAATGCAGTAATACAACCAAAATTACTGCAACTGTGTGCAATGAACTTGCAGTCTTGTTGCCTTTGAAATGGTTGCTTCACAGATGGGGACCAGGTCTGTGGCCAACTTCAAAGTGATTTTGGTGCATCAAGACTGTGACAAAAACCATCAGTGAGACGACGTCAGTCTGCTATCAGTTTGCGTTTGAATGGGATCAGCTTGGCAGTTATTTGCAATCTGTTTATGATGATGTGGTGATTAACCAAAAAAAATTGGCAGAAATTGCAAATCTGTTGCCATCTGCATGCACAGAAATTCACATTAACCATCCATCCTTGCAACTAGGAAAAGTGCACATCCTAAATGATCTAATGATGGGAAAACGGTGGGAGTGGCCAAGTCTGAAATAACCCAAAAATGAGCAAATAGAGAAAAATAATTTAGAAAATTTATTTAGTTTCTACATTTTAATTTTACCAGAATATCCAGAAAGACTAAGCCTCTTTCAGGGTCGGAATTGTCACGAGCTGGTTGCTCCGGGGATTTTCCACCTCAGACGGAGAATACAAAAAAAAAAAATTTACTCAACCATCACTGAAGACTTCTTCTTAACAACCTTAAATTTTATCTTCAGAGAGGTGAATTTGCAGAATAAAATGACACAATTGCAATTACGTGAAATCCTCTTTATGCCACACATGTAATAATTCAATACAATGAAAACCCCATTTTTCCTGTATCAAATATAACTGGTGTACAAATGTACAAATATTCAGCATTATTTTTACTATACATTGTACAGCAGACTAAAGATGCTGTAGTAAATTAAGATCATAAATTCCCACCAGCACTGGACATGAAATATTCTCCATTTAAGGCCATGCTGAAGCTTTATACAAAAGAATCACTAACCAGCATGTCTCTGTCTCTCCCGCCTCATTGAAATGTTTTTCCAAATGTAAAATGACCTAAAAAAAAATAGACTTAGAAGAGGTTTCCGAGAATGGAAAGGCACATGTCACTGTGAACTTTCATCACAGAAAGCTTCACCAGAAATGGCTTATGGCTGATTGGCATCCGCATTAATATCCACGAAATGCTCCTGTGCATCAGTCTTGCAAAATTGTTGAAGGTCATAATGACACTTGAATTGAAATGTTGCACCTTTTACGATTGTCAGTTCTTATTATGAACAATAAATAACAGAAAATGGCATGGTAGATTGGAATGCAATACATAAATGAACATTTGAGTTTGCAACTGTCTGCATTAAACATACATATAAAGGCCTGAACATGACATTAGAATCACAGTGTATCTTTGCATCCTTTACACGCACTCAAAGACAGCACTTTGATAAAAACACATTCTCTGCTTGCTCCTAAAGACAAGGACAGCCGGGCAGGCGATCCGGCAGACGAGCAAGTAGCCAGAAAATTTAACAAATAAAAAAAATTATATAAAAACTATACAGTATATATCTCATTTACACCCACCAAAGTCTGTCCATTTCAACAGTGTAAGCTGATCCTTTCAAACCTCAAAAGCGTTCGGAATATTGTTCTCATCTTCTGAGCGTAATATCCGAGTTTTCCTCAATGATAGCTGGTGTTATTCCTTTGGGAATCAAGGGAAAGAGAGCCCTGACTGGCACTATAGGCAGCTCAAAAGGCACTTCAGGCCTCCTACATTTCTGCCCTTCGATTGTTTCCTTTACCTGGACCACCAGCATCCTCCTCCCCTCCTCTTCTTCCTCCTCGTAATTCTCTTCCTCGTTATTCTTCACATCATTTCTGTGATCTCTCTCCATTCTCAGCCCTTCCTGGTTTTTAACTTCATCCTGGAGCAAATTACACGCACACAGCATGATTTAAAGACCAGGACTCATGTAAACATTAGAAACACGATCACTTTGGACATTTGCAGTTATTATTTGCCTCCTGTGCAGCAGTGCGTGAATGAAGCTTAAAGTCAAAGCTCCACTGGGCTCAGGTGGCAGAGAAGGTGAGTTGCATAAAAGTGTTAAGTGTGAGGAACTTCAGCCACTTCATGTGCATTACATGTTTTGATCAGTACTTCTAAGTTTTTTTTCAGCTCTGCAGACGGTTTCCATATTTTGCAGAAATATGAATTCATAAATCACTAAAGAAATGTCACAAACCAATTAAAATAACATTGTATAAACAGGAGTAATAAGGCATATAGACTGTCATTTATTCACACTTCCTTTTAGATCAAATTAAAACCAGTGCAGGTGAACACTTGACACTCCGACAGACTCGACATCCTATCTTCCTCATTTACTATGACTCGCATTACGTTACAGAGACACTACGGGGGGCACTGACACACACTCGAGCTATAGACCAGTGAACCCCTACACAGGTTAAGTCAGTAATACAGTGACAATATTCCTGAATATGAACCCAGAGCATTGCACCGTGTGCACTAAAACTGTTGGTTTCGGGGTGTGATGTTACTCATGAGGTGGAACAGAACCTGTGCAGCTGAAATGGGAAACCGAGGCCTAGGAAGTGAAGTGGATTGTAAGGTTGGTGGTTTCATCCCCAGGAAGCCACTGAATGAGCGTCACTTGTTGTTTGAGTTGACTAAGAAAAGTATTTTGTTTTAACATGACCATCCCATAACATTACTGTTATTTAACAGACAGTGGTTTGGAATTCTGTGATTTTTAGGACGATACATTTAAAGAAGTCAAAACTCCAGCTTAGCAAGAGTGCAGTACTTCTAATGACCACTAGAGCCTGAATGCAAGAAAATTGAGCACTGAGGTGGACAAATCTCTGATTTCTTTATTTAAAAAAAAAGCTATACTTTTACAACAAAATTCTACTGACATCTGAGTTGAGTTGATGTGACATCCCCCCCCCAAAAAGAGTTTGTATACATGCAGATTTTATGTCCTGGCGACAGCTGAGAATAAAGATAAATTTAAAACACTTTAAAATAATTGCCAAGAAGCGGTACGGCTGGTGAGTGACCAGATTTGCTTCTAGAACGACTTTGTTTGAAAGCAGGAAACCCATTACATTTTTCTTATTTCTCTTTTTTTATTGGTGCCTTCCGGTCTCCTCTTGTCTCCATCCTCCTGGAAATCAATCGCAGTATGTTGAAGGATATCTAAAAGTATCAGGAGGATACACAGGTGTTTCCTTTGCAGAAGTGTTTTTACCTTCATTGTTTAAAGAGGCTTGGCAAACAGGAGGACGACTCTTTACACAAGTCGTCCTTTGTATTCAAATGTACAGTGTCAGTTATTTAAGGTGATCACTCCCGTCCTCACCTCCTCTGACATTTGGTAGGATGGACTAAGGTGAGAAATCGAGGATGTGAAATCTGGGAAATGAGAAAGGGGGATTGACCACACCACAGAACATACCTGGTCTGTGTTCTCATCATTATATTGATCCTCTCCTTCCTCCTCCTCCACCTCCTCTCTCTTCTGTCCACCAGCTATGTCCTCCTGGGCCTTCAGGACAATAAAAACGAACAACAGGACTTCAGTCACTCTATTACAAGTCCGAACAAGAATAAACTGAAACTTACACAAATGTTTTGCAGTATTATATTCTACAAAACCATACATATTTCTTCAGTTTTGATAGTATCACCTTCATGTGTTTTGCACCCTCATATCTTTTGCATTACTGTGTTATCACTCAGTATGTGAGGCACGTGTGTAAGCATGTGTTACCTCATGTTCCGCTTCCTCCTGGTACTGGTCGTCCAGTGTGTCCTCCTGCTGGTCTGGATTTCCAGCTATCTGAATGTGCGCAAATCACACACAAAACAAGTTAAAAGATAACTTAAAGTTTACTTTTTGTCAGAGATCCTGCACTACATGGAAAAAAAAGTATTAAGCTGCACCTCTTCATTTGTGAATTTGGGTGTTTTCAGTCCCATTGCCAAAAGTATAAAAATCAAGCACCTAGCCACGCAGCCTGCCTTTACAAACATTTGTGAAAGAATAGGATGTTCTAAATAACTCGCTGAATTTGAGCGTGGTGCTGTAATAGGATGCCACTGTTGCAACCAGTCAGTTCATTGAATTTCTTCCCTTCTAGATATTCCACAATCAACTGTAACTGGTTTTATTGCAAATTGGAAAGATTTAGGAACCACAGCATGTCAGACCACATAAAATTACAGTGTGGGGTGACAGACCGAGTGCTGGATTTTGCACAATGCAGAAAAGTCAACTGTACAGTTCCAAACCTCCTCCAGCATTAACATCAGCACAAAAACTGTGTGCCAGGAGCTTCATGGTATGGATTTACAAGGCTAAGCAGCTCCTGTGGGTGTAATGTGTAGGTGGCCCAGCACTTTGGACTATATAGTGCATCTCCTGCTGAGCTCTGTGTTTACGTGCATGCATTTAGCTTGAAGCTGCCAACACTCCTCTCTGCCATTGTTGGCATTTTCAAAACCTCTAATTATGTTCCTATTTAGCAAACAATGTTGCTGTAATCTTGTAGCTGCATGTGCAGATGCTGAATGGAGATTCTGTGTATCTCACTACTCTTGCCTCCCCTTACTCACCACCAGTTCTTCCTCCACAGCAGGCCGTTTGGGGCCTTGATGTGATTCTATGTGCTGGGCTGGTGCCGCCGGCTCCTCTTCCTCTTCAGCCGCATTTTCGTCCACTTCGGCAGCCCTGTGCTGCGGCCGGTCGTCCTCGGCCTCGTCAAACTCGTCCTCTCCCTGGTTGTTGGGGTCGTCCTCGGGGTCCAAGTCACCCTGTGCATCACCCTATGACAAAATCACAAATTTAGAATAAGAGCTGTGGATATGATCAAATGAGTACATTTAAAGCTAAATGTGTTTGTTGGAAATAAACCGTCAAACTGTCAGTGTCTTGTAATGTATTATTAATTCCCTGGCTGGTATTCAGAAGATTTACCAGCTCAGTAGGTTGACAGACAAGTAGGGATAGAGAGAGAACAGATGAATATGGCAGTGGGCAGGGGCAATTAAAGAATCAATGTTCTGATGGATGGCTGAATGAGTGTATGGCACATGATAGACTGGCGTGAATGTTAAGTGAGCGAATGAGCCGGGAGGACAGACGGATCCCAAGGACACATCTTAACAGATGGACTGAGCAAGATGAAAAGATGGACAGAGAGACATCCACCTGCTGATGTGGCGGCACTCTGTGATCTGTTTCTCGATTCTCCTCCCCTTCCTCCTCGTGCAACATATGAACGTCTCTCTCTGTTAACACACACACACACACAGGCAACACATAAACTAAATCCACTAAACCAACTGGCTGCTAGTGAGCTCTTCTGATACAGGGAGATATTTGTGTTATGACAAACATCCAGGCTATTTTGCTGGCAATCTTTCTGTCTCACCTTCATCAACATCATTGTGACCGTCGTCTTCCCGAATATCATTGTCCATGTTTTCATACTCTGTCTTCTTCCTAATGACAGCAAGAACAGTACAGCGCAATCAGAGACACGTATCATCTCTTGTAAAACAGTTTTATGAATTCATTTTGAGAAATGTAATTACAAAATATGGAGTGTTTCAGTGCTTACTACTTGCTTACGTAGACTCCTAGAAAAACATTTTTTTCCCAATGCTTTGCAAAAATTTCAAATCTTTAAATCTGATCCCCACTCATATCTCAAATCTAACCTTTGGCGTTCCTCTCTCAGCATCTGCTCCTGTCTGTCGGCCTCCCTGTGTTGCTGCTGCTCTCGTTCCTGCTCCGCCTTCAGCCTCTGCTCCCTCTCCTTCAGCACCCTCTCTCTCGGGCCTGGGAGCTCCTCCTGTCGCATCTGGATCTGCCTGCGCTCCTCGGCCCTCTGAGCCTCCAGACGCTGCTGCTCCTGCTGCTGCTCATAGGCTGACTTCAGATGCTGCACCTGTGCTGGTGCCTGGGTGCTGGAGCTGGTCCTCTGGACGCAGCTTCACAGAAGGATCCTGATATAAATAAATATATGAGGTGATGCCGAAGGAAACATAATGTAGAGTGAGAAAAAGAGTAAATTAGAGTTCATCAAACACACTTAGTTGATGACATAAATATAACGTTAAGGCATAATCTGTCTGATTTTTTGGTGTTTTCATGATTCTCATGATCTCAAGCTAAGCAAAAGATAAATATATAAATGTATTACACTCATAACTGTATGAGCACAAGCCACTTTAAACTAAAAACACCAAAGTAAGATACAGGAATCCGCTTCAAGGTCTGTTTTAACCCCCGTTAAGAATAAAATCTTTTAGTTTAAAACACTTCTGACCATCTGTGGCTGGCGTCTCTGTTGGTTCAAAGCGTTCTCATCCGGTTGTTCGTGTTCTGGCTCTTGCTCCTCCTCCTGCTGCTCATCCTGTAGCTGGTCCGGGTCCTCCTCCAGCTTCTGAGGCTGCCCTGCTTGGGCCATCTCCTCCTCTGCCAGCTCCCTCCTCCTCTCTGCCTCTCCCTCTCGATCCTCATCTTTCTCAGATGCAATGCGCTGGGTTACAGTGGCGTGGGACTGGACCTCAGAGTGACCGTGCACCTCAATGGCTCGGTGGTCCGACTGAGTAGAGAGCCATGAGAGAAAGCAAGAGATCATTGCATTTTGACATTTAAAATACACTTTGTCTCTCTCAATAAAATTTTATAATTACTTTATCCCAAATTACCCTTGAATCAGTGTCCCAGTGAGCCCGGTGATCTTCATGGACATAGGACCCTGGTTTTGTGGTGGCTGCCCGCAGCTGATGGGTGTTTTGTTCATGCTGTGGAATACTGGGAGCCTTTTTTAGGGACTCTTTGAGCTGCTTGTATTCATTCACCTGCACCTAAAGGGAACAACAGAAGAGAAAAAGGCAAAGACTTAGAAAGCATTTTTAACATTACAAAATGCAAATTATATAAAATAAGATTAAAGCATACACTCACTGACCACTTCATTAGTTCAGCTACTCATTAACACAAATATCTAATCAGCCAATCACATGGCAGCCACGCAGTGCATTTAGGCATGTAAACATGAGCTCACCAAAATTGGACAATAGAAGATTGGAAAAACACTGCCTAATCTGATGAGTCTAGATTTCTGCTGTGGTATGCAGATGGTAGGGTCAGCATTTGGTGTAAACATCATGAAGGCATGGATCCATCCTGACTTGCATCAACAGCTCAGGCTGCTGGTGGTCATGTAGGTGTGTGTTGGATATTTTCTTGGCACACTTTGGGCCCTTTAATAGCACTAAGTGTCATTTAATACACCCCAGCCTACCTGAATATGTCCATCCCTTTATAACGACAGTGTCCCATCTTCTGATCAAAAGGGGGTCCAACCCAGTACTAGCACAGTACACCTAATAAAGTGGCTAGTGAGTGTATATATCTATACAAGATGCACAAAAAAGAACCTACTGTACTGCCGTTATTTACATAGCATCTTAAAAAATGTAAAGAAATTAAGCTTTCCCTATTCCCTGCGGTGATACATTTATTTTCAAATTGTCCATTTAATTTTGGCCAGCATACCATTAAATCTTTTTATACACGCATACTTGCAGAACAGGCCAGAGGGTTAAATTCTAAAAATTCTTGCTAAATTCCTCCCCCGTCCCTTTGTCTCGCTCTCACTCCCTCCATTATAGCTTTCTGGCTGATTGGCTGCAGTGTGCTTTAGATGCACTGCTCTGACAGCCCTGACTAAACCAAACCCCCCGGAGTGAAGGAAAGAGTGTGTATGTGTGTGTTTGTGTGTGTCCAACCAAAGGCACTGATGGAAAGCAGGCCAGGCTTTAAAACAAATTAGTAAATACAGACAGAAAGAGAGAGAGAGGAAAAGGGAGAAATGCGAGTATCTATCAATGCGCCGCGCTGAAAGAAAACCGGTATCATCAAAAAACTGTTCAGGCAATTCAGAGGTCGCTCTGAAGGAGAAACACAAATATCTGATCTAATTAGCCAAAAACCAAGAAATGCCTCTAGCATCAATCAGCTGCTGTACTCAATGACTGCAGTAAACAAGGAGACTGAACCCCTGTGGTGGTGTCCTACCTGAGCTGCAGCCAGCGCACTCTTGTGGTCTTCCAGCGTAAGTGCGAGATGATCGTGGGACGCCTTCAGGTCCTGATGCCGGACCTGAATAAGCAAATGCAGCAAAAAGGCAATGAACCATTCACGTTCATTATACACACATATGTATATATATATATATATATATATATATATATATATATATATATATATATATATATATATATAATATACATACATACATACACACACACACACACACACACATACATATATTATATATATATATATTATATATATATATATATATATATATATATTATATTATATATATATATATATATATATATATATATATATATATATATATATATATATATATATATATATATATATATATAAAAAGAACTGTCCTGAGTCTTTCCTCACCTGGGCATCCTGGAGCTGTATGTGAATGTCGTGGTGGGCCTTCCTTAGTTGTTTATTTTCCTCTCTTAGGTTAAATACACCCTCTGCCAAACAAAGAGAAAATATGTCAAATTACTTCTACAAGAAATTTACAATTATTACGTCTTACAAAGTACCTGTTTCTTGTCTTTCCTTATAATCTACATCACAAACTCTGTGTTTGGATATTTTACACTAGTATGACAAAGGAAATCCAGGTTTGTTTTAAGGAATGAAGCGTCATCACCTTTTGAAGACTGTAAAATATGATTAAAAAATATTTTTTCAGCCTAGAAAGCACTTTTACATGCAGTATGACATCAAGTCAGGAGATGGAGACAGAGTAAAAGTATTTAAGGATAATGGTGCACAGCAGTGATATAAGCTGTCTTCAGTTTAGGAAAGTTTTGCAGTTTCTCTCACTTTGGTAAAATTTGTCCAAAAAAAAACAAAAAAACATATGGATGCATATGCTTACTGAGACTAGGATGTCTACAGGATAGTGAGTCACATTTACGCTCACATTTGAATTGTTTCCTTCAGTATTTAATCAGAGAAATCTCATAGATAATTAAAGCACAAGTTTCTACCTTTGAGTTGGGAGATTTCCACCTCTTTGGCCTTCTGAAGTGTATCGTAGCGCTCCTTATGTTCGTCCAGCAGCCGACCGTGATCCTCAGCCTGGGATTGGTGCTGTTCCTGCAGCTCGTAGTACTGCTTCTTCAGGTCCTCGTGCTGATTCTGACAGATAGTTCTTATTACTGTACGGTTTCTCACAAACTTTGCATCAAAGACTACAAAAAAAAGGCATAAAGGCTAGAGAGAATGTGTGTTTAAATGGCAGGAAGAAAGGTTAAATATGAGGATGTTTGTGTTAAAAGAAAGAAGAAAGCTAGAGGGTACAGTAAGTGTGAGCGTGTGTGTTGGGTTTCTGACGAGCCATACCTTTAACATCTGATGTTGCACTTGTAAAGAGTTGTATTTGCTGTTTGAGTCTTGCTGTTTGAGCATTAAAAAAAAAAAAAAAAAGATTACAAAAAAATTTGGTTACACACAAGCTCTTCACTGACATTTCACAAGGTGTTGCAAACAGACAGACCAAAGAAACGACTTCATAAAATAATGAGTGACGTATTTACTGAGTCACAGTTGAAACGGTAACAATATGATTAAAAAAATACCTTCTCCTTGTTCAGTGACTGCTGTGCTTCAAGTTTATAAACCAGATAATCTACAAAACAACAAAAATCAAGTTCATTTGAACCAAACTTACACTTTAGATTACAATTCATTTCTATACACTGTTTATTTTGCAGAGGCTTTTGTGCAAATTTAAACTCAAAAATGACTCCACTGCACTCTTAATATTTGCCCCAGTACAAACTCCTCTAAACGGAAAAATACCTCAAGTCAGAATTGCGTGTACTTGTTACTTTTCTCACCTTCTTTGGCCTTTTTGTGCTCTAACCTCTCCTTCTGAAGACTCTTCTCCAACCTGGAGCGATGCTCATACACCACTGAATGCAAGAAACATGGAGGGGAACAGGTGGGACATATAAAGGGAAAGATTAATGAGTTCTTTACCATCTATTTGGGCCAGGCGGAACGCAAACCAAACAGGAAGAGAGCTGGAATACAAACACGTACACTGCAAAAAAACTAAACAAAAAAAAAACACAACCTCAACATTACTGAAGCAGTGTTGGGATGGTTTTGACAGAACAGGGCAAAAAGCGGCCAACATCCAAAGAAGAGCTTTAAAGGTCCTTCAAGGAACCTGGAGAACTATTCCTGAGGACTGCTTAAAGAAACTACAAGAAAGATTCAGTACAAACTCTTGTTTTCGTTTTGTATATTGTACTTCCACGTATGTCTGCACATTTCAGTATATCGCTGCACCGATTTCCAATTTTCCTGGCAAATATACAATATGCAAGTGACAAGTAGGTCAAAACTCTTGCACAGTTCTGTATGTTTAAACATTAGTTTTAGACAGAAGGAGGATAGCCAAGCATCACCTCTATTTAACCGGACTATTTAAACTAAATAATCCACAGGCATTTAGAGAGACAACTCTTTCTGTAGCTGGTGGCTCCAATCTATGTCAAGCAATATTAAAAGCATGAGGTAGTAGGTCATTGCAGGAGCAAAGTATACTAGGTACACTTTGTCTAGATAAACACTGCCTTTCCCATGTTTTACTGCTGTTAAGGAGAGAGTATGAAAAAGACACTAAACATACAGCTGTGGTCAGAAGTTTCCATACACTCATCGTGGGCATGAATGTCATGGTAATTTTGGACTTTTAATGATTTCCTTGAATTGTTCTTTTTCCAGGGTGGAATGATTGTACACCATGCATCTTTAATGGCTTTAAAAAAAACAAGAACTGGGTGGACAAGTTTGAATATATTTTAGATTTTCACTAATCCACACAGGTCAAAAGTATACATTCACCCCCACTCTCGACCAGATGCTTTTTGGGAGCCATGAACAAGCTTCTGGCATAATTCTGGCTGGATATTTGACCACTTTTCTTGTCAGAATTGTTAGAGTTCATTTAAACTGGTTGGTTTCCTGGCACAAACCCAGCTTTTAGTCCACAAATTTTCAACTGGGATGAAGTCAAAGCATGACGCTACCACCACCATGCTTGACGGTTGGTACAGTATTCTTGGGTTTCAAAGCCTCACCTTCACTTCTCCAGAAAACTTTTCTCCAGCAGGCATTTGGCTTGTCCATGTGTGCAGCTGGAAATTTCAGTTGAGCCTGAAGGGGTCAATTTTGGAGCAGGGGCTTCTTTCTGGGTCAGCACCCTCTCAGTCCATAATGATGTAAAACTCGCTTCACTGTGGACAGCGATGCTGGTGTTCCAGCAGTTTCCAGTTGATGGCAGGCTTGAGCATCGGTGGTTCCTGAGTTGTTCCTGAACATCTTAACCAATTTCCTCTCATCTGACAGCTGGGTCTTCTTCCAGACCTTGGCAAAGTGCTGACACATTTGTACTTACTTATAATTGTTTGAACTGATGATCTGTAGTTGTTTAGAAATGGCTCAGAGAGACCTTCCCAACTTGTGTAAATCAACAATTCTCCTTATCAGATCGTCACTGAGTTCCTTTGTCCTTCCCATTGTTCGGAATATTGGTCAATCCAATAAGTGCTGTCAAATGGCAAAGAGAAACTACCAGTTATAGTCAATCATGATCACTAACGAGAAGCTAATACGCCTTGATCTTATTATGTTGAAAAAAAAAGCGTAGAACCTTCAGTGCCACTTATTAAATTATTTAATTGAGTGTATGCATATATTTGACCCTGTGTGGATCCAAGAAAATCCTAAATAAATTCAAACTTGTCCACCCAATTCTTGTTCTTTTTTTTTTTTTTAAGTCATTAAAGATGTATGCTGCACAATCATTCCACCCTGGAAAAAGAACAGTTTACCAAGACATTCATGCCGATGATGAGTGGATGGAAACTTCTGACCACAGCTGTATTTTTTGAAAGACTCAAAAGGAATAGCCCTGAAAGCCTCTTCATGTACTAAAAGCTCAAGTATCTCTTTAGGCGTTAGCTGACGGTGTAGCAGCGAAGATAGAGCAGGGGAAGACACGCAGCAAAGGGCCGCACGTCAGCCTCAAACCCAGGCTGCTGCATTAGCCATGGAGCATATGGGCGCCTGCTCACCCACTAAGCTAAACTGGCGCCCTTTAGAGCCACTTCTAATCTCTCTAGCTGTCTTCTAAACTCCCCTCAATCTCGCTGCCACACAGATTCCTATTTCATAATCCCCTTTTTCTCAATCTTCATCATTTCTAATGTTAAATCAGCCAAAACAAAAAAACACCCGTAATGTCCAGAGTGTCACACAGCAGTGACACACTGCTACCATATTCATGAGAAATGTCAGGTTGGTTTCCTTCAGGTCAGTTTTGGAGCCTGTTAATAAGTCTACTGATTGATTTTTCTAGAAAACTTTTGAAGCAACTAATGAGACCATTTTCTAATTGTAATTGTTCTAATTGGACACATGATAACAATATCTCTCAACACCAAACACTTAACCTCAGTTCATTGTTCACAAAATGCATTATGTCTAACACTTCAATAGGAAGCTACTGAACGCTGGAATCTGACTGCACTGGTGTGCCTTTAATAACTTGTTCTGGTCTTCAGGCAGGCTGCGAATAACTGTTAAAATAAGGACTCTGAACATTAAGCCTTCCCTTCTTCCTTTCCACTGGGGGATGGGCAGTCAAACTGATGATGTGGCTATTCTTCCCTCTGAGTGCCACCTCAACAGATTCCAAGATAACTGTTAGCCACATCTATATTCAGTTTTAATATCATAAGGGCAGCAAAAAAGATAATGAGAGGGGTAAACGAAGAAGGCATGGGGAATTAGGGAAAGAAAAAGTGTGAAACGAAGCTCAAAGAAACTGGAAGGATGCGAGTTAGAGAGACTCACCTCAATAGATCTAATGAAAAAATGGTCTACTAGTATAAATAAAATTCACCTAGCTATTAGAGGACAAAAAAAATAGCCTCTATTATATATAAAGCCAAAGTGATTAGAAATAAAGTCACCCTCACTCACCACTGCTTTATCCCCACTGTTGTTTTAAAATGGTTCTTTCCACCTACTTCATGATGTGCTGTGAGAACATGTTTTTATGCCAGTCCCTTTTGTGCATAGAAAGAAAGAAAAAACCTCTTTATGATTCTGTACAGTGGGTTCATTTGAGTTGGTTTAGATAAACAGTGCACGTTGCACCACTTGCTGCTTTTCTTTTCCTTTTCTCTTTTTTTTCACACACACACACACACACACACAAGTTAAAGTAATTCCATCTGTTTCATGAACAGGCTCTCTCGGGTCTTTTCTCATCAAACTTTGTGCTGCTGTGATGAGCTCTCAGTAAGTAGCATATGACGCTTAAAGGCAATAAAATTGAATTCAGCAACTTTTCTTTCATCAAACCCTGATCAGGTGGTCGTCTAAAGCCCCACCAGATTGGATTTTTTTCTGCTCATCTGAGGCGTTGAACCTCCTCAGCAGTGCCAGAGATGAGGCCATGTTTTGCTTAGATGAGCTCAGCTAGACTATGCTCTAATTAGGGGCCAACAGGGCTGGGCTACAGCTACAGCTTAGTTTACAGTACTGTGCTTGAATTCCTGTAGAGCCAAGGCCATAATGGGTGATGTTGTCGTTTGCATTTATGTTTTTGCACTGGTTTGTTAGCCCTGGTCTGATATCATGAGAGAAACTAAGCTGTTCATGTTTGACTTGGTGCTAACAGATCTTGAACAAATGCCACTTCTACTGACTACATGCATGCACTGTCAGGGGTATGAAAGTAGATGTAAATCTGCAAAATGCAAAATTTCCATTTATTACTGCCAGTCAGGAATCTTCATGAAAGAGGTCATTTCCTTGTTACCCAGAAGCCAATGCATGCACACTCAAAATGGGGTAGCGACAGTATCAGTGAGCTAGAAGGTCTACTTGTGTACATTTTACACGACTCTGCTAAGGTCAGCTGGTTGTTGTGTTGGTGACTTCCAAACACGTTTCCACCAGGGAAATTGCAGAGTACCCTCTGGTGCACAAAGATGAACAAAAATAACATGGTTAAAGGGCACTTCTCCCCTATATTCTTTATTTATCGTCCGTTATAAATTACAATACTGATACAACAAATAGCTAATATCGGCCAGTATATCGTTTGCAATCTCGCACTGGGCATGGCCATTTTGGTTCACAATGCGCATGCTCGATCTCAAGAGTCTCCCGTTCACATTCTGTACTTTTTTTTTTTTTACACCCTGCCTCACTTGTTGTGTTTTCGGTGTTTCAAACACGTTACTAAAGGGGAAGTTGCAGAGTGCCCTCTGGTAGACAAACTAGGCAAATAGCTATTATCGATCGATAACATTGCCCCAGTGATAAATCAGTTGGGCTCTAAAAACTGTTATCATCTGAGGCAGGGGTGGCTGACTCCAGGCCTCGAGAGCCGGTGTCCTGCAGGTTTTAGATGTGTTCCTGATCCAATACACCTGAATCACATATAGAACATATATAGAACACACCTATACCACATATAGAAATACAACAGACCGATTAAGTTTAGAAGGGAGTGAGGCTAAGTACAGATTTTGCAAAAGGTGTTGTATGAATGTTTTCTGCATGCTGTAACTATCTGTCTACTTCTGAGTTATGCACACTTCAAGGACAAATGTGTTTGATAGGTAATCTAATTCACATGTCTGTCCTTACAATCAGGTCAGGCAGAAACTGTGAGACACATGACCTGATCCAGGAAGTTATAGCAGGTCAAATAAACATGATATGTTTGTGTATATACACCACACATGATTGCTTTTTCTGTGCGCCTCCAGCAAGATAAATCAGATCACAAGCCTGTTTTTTGAGTCTATGGATAACATTCAAAGGATCACCAATATGTTGTAGCGTCATGAGGCGACTGTTTGTTGTTGTTTGATTTGGCGCTATATAAATAAAATTGAATTGATAGGTACAGTGCATGTTAATGTTCTTGAGTTTCTTCTAAATACAGTGCAGAGTATACAGAGTACATACAACTCCAAACTACATTCTACACTGCTTCATATTTAAATATTTCCCGCTACAACACTTAAGTCCAGACACGTCACCCACTGACAACATTTTGTACGTGATAAAACTTGAGGCCTCAAACTGCAGATCAGCTGAAATGCTGTTACGCAAGAATTTTGAAACATTTTGCTTTCCAAACTAAAGCAAGTGGTCTCCTGCGTTAAAGAAGAAAGCTGTTCAAAGCAGAACTGGTGCAACACTGTGGTAAACGTGCAACTTTTTGAAATGCTATCAATTAAATATGGGATTTAAGTGATTAGTAAAAAAAAATGCTTTCTTTTTCTATTGACATTTTGCACAGCATTCCAATGTGTTTGGAAATAGGACTGGGTGTTAAATCACAGTGACACATTTGTCAGCGCGCACACATAGCCACAAAGTGCCAGTTAAGGATTTAAAGTGCCTTTAAATGACTGATGACTGACAGCCTGTGGCTACAGTGGGTAACAGTGAATCAATATAGCTGGCTCACAATCTCCCCCCCCCCAAGCTATAGCCAACCTCTAAATATAGGGCCAGAAAAACAGCAATCAACAGTCGGCTGTGGATATCAAGTGGCTTTGTGACTGGCTGAATGATGCATTATTTTACAATGAAAGTTAAGGGTGTGGTGTGCAAGCAGTTCAGACAGAATTAAGCTGCAGGAAGTGTAATTCACTCAATGGTGTGCTGGTATAAAAGTCTTTGCTAGTCACACTTACACTGCAGGAACCTGCTATGGATGACCTCACTGGATTCGGAGTTCTGTATTCTTGATGATAAGCTTGCCTTAAACTATGCCTTAAAAGTATATCTTGTCAAACAAACCTTTGCATGGCTTAAACAAGCTGCACCATGCTCATAAAGTGCCGAACAGAATGATCAAACTGCCCCCCCCCCTTGCACTCAGAAATTAAATGATCTGCCAGCTGTTCAAGAATTCATTGGCACAAAGCCAGCAGTTGTTTGGCAACACCTAAAAGCATAAAAACTGCCAGTGAAATCTTCTTCATCTACGCCTGGTCCTGAAAATCAGGACCCGAACAGGCTCGTATTAGAAGACCTACATTAGATCTTGATTTACTTCGCAGCAGCAGATTTTTATTAAAGGCCCGAATTCAGGAAGTTTCCCCAGACTTTCACAAAAAAAAAAAAGTAAAACCTTGTTTGGCAGCAACCTGACTGCTTCCTCCGTGTATGCATGTGTCAACAAGCTGCTGTGCTGACAGGATGCGAGGCTTTGTGTCACACCATTACGCCGTGAGTTTACAATTAACCCGCTGGGCAGAAAGCCCGCTCCTACATGGCTTTTCAGAACAAGGTTTGTGCTCACATCAGGAAGCCAAGAAGTGTGTCAGGCTTTTAGCTCAAACTCTGGACCTGACAATTTAATCCAGCCTTTAATCCAATAATTTCCACCTAGTACCCACTGGTTTGACCTACCATGAAGCTGCCCTTAATCTTTCACCTGTCAGGCCTACAAGCCTGTAATATATATATATATATATATATATATATATATATATATATATTTGTATGTGGGCCAGGGCGTGTTTTCTCTTTAAGATAAAGAGAACAAACTGCTTTGTGTTCGACAGTTTCGCTGCTTTCATCAACCTAAAAATATCCCTTTAGCTCATTTTCACTTCAGCCCTATGGAAATGAATCCTGGAAGCCTCAAAGCTCCAGTAAAACCGGTGTAACCAGAAACAGACTAAACGACCCTGCAGTGTGACCCTGTGAATATAATGGGCATACTGTATCTGGTATCACCGTTTCTCCTGGATAGAGAAACACCCACTCCTCCAGAAGTTTCTATATCTAGGCACTTTTGTTAACTGCGGTGCTGTCTACTCAACTGTAATAGAAATTTTTGGTTTATCAAATAGTCTGAAATGACAAGAAAATGCAAAAATTTCAAGTAAGGTAACAAATGGTGCTGATGAGTGTATTTTCCTAAAGGCCACCTCTATGGCAGGACCTTGAGTATCAGTATGTACCTTGTTACCTTAACGTGTTAAGAGGTTAGTTACAGTGATTACTCAAAAGTTGCTACAAAGTCACAGACACCAGTGTGACAACGCAACATCCTACATGTACCATGGTGGCTAAACATAAAAAAAATACCTTCTAGGACTCTAAGATAAGTCTTAGGACTTGGTGACTCTGTAATAGTGTCCAGAAGTCAGTAAAGCTCAGCTGTAGGAAGTGATGGAGCTATTTTCGTTTTTACTGCAGTCTTCACAAACAAATGAACTGTTATAGATTATTGAATGGCAAATCTGCCCAGCCAATGACAGGGTTTATCACAATATTACAAGGCATCTGTTTGTTGGTTGATCACAGCTCTGCTGCAGTCCAGTTACAGTCCGGTAAGGTCAGATAGTTTCAGTGGACTGTGTCTCTGGAGTTACTGTATTTGACACACGACAAAATGCTCTTTTCAGTTTACAGCTGTGGTCTGCATGGTGTCTCAGCTTATAAGTACTTTAATTACTGATTAATATATTGATTAGTTTCTCTACAGGTACCATAAGATGCCAAACAATACCACTACATCCCAAAGATTATTTAAATAATTCAGTTTTGTTGTGTTTCAAACATCTAAATATCTTGACTATTTATGACACACGGAAAAGCATGTCGTCTCTAAGTTACAGAAGGAAATGTTGACGAAACTTTTTTTAAAATTAAAATCTTTAAAAACTCACCGTCTATAAACATTTTAAGATTAATCTGTCTTTTGAATGAATGCCGAACCGAAGTTTGGTAAATACAGACTTGTAATAAGACCTACAGTTTGTGTTAAAAGGTGTGTTTGCCAGCGTGCACGCTAACAATAACGCTGCGATTTTATTCACGGAGTCTGGCGTGACACGCGGCTCAGCCTCAGCCTCGTATCAGCTGTGGACAAACATTCAATCACATCTCCGCCCCTGTGTTTACCTTGGAGCTGCGCCGACAGCGACTCTTGGTGTTGCTGATACTTTATTGCCATCGCCTCCGTCCTCTTGAGCTGTTTGTGCATCTCGTACGACACCATTCCGCCGTACATCATCCCGCAGACCACGGTGACCAGCAGGAGACACTGGAAGATCCTCCGCTGCCGTCGGGAGCACACCCCGTTTCCCATGTTGGACCCGCACCCCTCCCCGATGTCTGTGCACGAAAGCCCCGTCTCTGCTGCTGGAAAGTTCCGACTCAACTTTTTACCTCCCGGTGAGGACTGAGAAAACCTCCCCCTCTCCCTCACTCCCCGAGCATTTCCACGCAGAAAACTCAAGCTACGTGCTAGCACTCACTTTCGGACACATTATATTTTTATTTTAGCAGCGCTACATCCAAATCGCGACTCTCTCCCTCAGCAACTTCAAAGTAGCCGCTCAGATTTTTCGCCTGACTTGGAGCCAAACTCCGGCTCTGCCTCGTTTACGTCTAAAGGCAAAAATAAAGCGGGCGACTCCTGCTTCGGCCTCTCCCCCTTCTTGCAGACTTCGAGAGTTTCCGACGTGATTCAGACAGGCTTACGGAGAAGTTAAAAGTTAAGTCCACGACGAGGCCTCCATAGCACCTTTAACTTTAGTTACGTGTCAGCCGAGCAGCTCCCTGCCATCCAACTGCAACTCTATAGGAAGTCCCACCTCCGAAAAAACGGTACGTTTCCCTCCTCCCGCCCCGCACCAGCAGCCTTTATCATATTGGTCGCCAGAGAGCTCGATCAAAAAGCAACGGGGAGTGCGAGGAAGGAGAAAGGAGAATTTTTACAAAGACCTGCTGAGGGCTTATTACATTTGTATAATTAGTTTGTAAACCTCTACCAGATACTGCTCAGTGATATATAAAATACACTTCGTGGCAGGAGCTTTGAGAAGTAAGCACTGCAGTGATTTCAGTGCACCAAGACTAAAATAAGTTACACTTTAATGAAACGCAATATAAAAGACATTCAGTTTGCATATGTCTCCCTTTAACATAATTTATAATTGTAACAATATTTGAACCTAAGTTAAGAAAAAAAAAAGCTGTAGCTACAGTTTAGTCCATAATTTGTTGGATAAAATCGATTTGTGCCTCTGCAGGCCACCACAGCTGATTTTAAGCCAAACCAAATGTGACTAAAGTGCAGACTTTTTCTGCCTTAATTGAGGGGGGGTTAACAAAACATAACATTTTCAGGGGCTCAAAATTAACTGGAAGTCTACGACCCATGAACATCACCAAATGCTGTTTCCTCTCCGTCAGGCTCCGTCAAGCCTTTACTGCATGTATGACCCACAAACAGTTGCTGCTTGTTTGTGGGTCTCTGTCCTTCCGTGTTGTAGTTCATAACGGAAAAGCTGCTCTGTTGGGTTGATATCAGCTTCGCCATTGAAAAATATCCAAGTTTTCTAAGTTGCATTGAAAAACTCTTGGGTTGCATTTGCAGTATGCTTTTGAGTCATTATATTAGTTGCACTGTGAAATACTGTCTGATCAGTTGTGCAGCATTTGGCTGAATGTGAGCAGAGAGCATGGCCCTGTACACTTCACAATTCACTGCTTCCATCAGCAGTCACAACACTGGCGGCTCGCTCCATGTGGCTGCCATACAGGCCCGTGCTACAAAACTGTCTCCACTATGTTTGACAGATGATGTGCTTCAGATCATGAGCAGTTCCTCTCCTTCTCCATACTTTACTCTTCTTATCATTCTGGTACAAGTTCATATGTTCAAAGATTTTTCAGATGTTTTGTGGCAAAGTTTAATGTGGCCTACAGCGGGTTTCACCTCCATGAATTTTATTTCTAATTATAGAGAAAAGCTATAAAACACAAATTCAACACTTTGAATTACCTTACATATGTCACTTGATTTGTCGTGAAATAACCAGGGTACAGGGCTCACCTGGCCATGAAACTGCTTATCAGTCATTTGTATAATTACTTTTGAGCTTCTGAAAATGTGACTGTGTATAAAAAAAAATAAAATCATAATTCGTAAACAGGTAATGCACCATTCTGATTAAACCCCTTGAATTAAAGCGGAAAGGCTGCACTTTGATCACATCTTGTTTGATTTAAAGTCCACCGTGGTGGTGTGCAGAAGCAAAACTACAAAAATTATGTTTTTATCCAGCAAATTATGGGCCTGATTGTATTTAAGGCTTGAGAAGACACTTTGAACTTTCACATTTCTGTCAAAGACAGAACCTTCAAATTGTGACATGAAATATGACCCCATATTCTTGATTTCTTCCAATCATAACTAGACACTGCATATTTTAAGGATACAATGCACTTATTTAAGCTCTGTACAATATACATTTATTAAAAGGCAACACTAGAAGAGCTCAGAATTACAATATAACTGGCTACGGACAATTAAATGAATCTGAAAAAGGAAAATATGCTTAAATCATTCCATCTTAGCATGTTCTATAGTACGTATGTAGCAGGAACAGGTTCTATAAATATATAAAATTTTAATTTTTAAAATACAATAAATCCATAAGACTTGATTTATTAGTGAAAAAGTTACTGCATGTCTGCAAATAAATTTGCTTGCTTAAGACAGTACTGCAACTAATCACAGATATTCATGCACCAAAAAAAATTAAAATAAATAAATAAAAATAAAGATGCCCACATTTGCATGAGGTAGACAAATCTGCAGAACTTTTAGTTAAGCAGATGATCAGGTTAAAGGTGATTGTGTCACATGCATACTGTATGACAAAAGCATCTGTCACAATAAAGAACGACTTATTTAATATTATTTCATAATTAATATTACCTATTGTTATCATTTTAATAGTAATCTAAATAAATACAAAAAAACAATCATAAAATGAAACTACTCATCCATAAATAAACTGATCTGTTTTTTCTCTCTTCTTTGTCGTCATCTATTCATTCGGCATTAGTTCTGGAAAAACCTAACGAAGCTGATAAGGAAACATTAAAATTAATTTGGCTTGACGAGTGCATCGGCACTGCTGTAAACCTGATGGTAGATTAGAAGCGTGGCCTAATTTTATAATGCTCCTATTTTTAGATGTTTCCTAGTACACCTCATCAAACGTGTCTTCTTTCCTCTTTAATAAACATCATGAAATGTTACAAAAGATGATGCAGACACAACTTGAGAACCCATGACACTCACAGGCAGATCATATTCAGAGAGTAGGGAGATTAGGAAGGAGAAAAAGCCCCGCTGCTGCTTTTAAGAAATACAGTTCCTTAAATTGTTAACTACTTCAGCAATGTGATTCTCATGAACTTGAAATAATTCAGGATCGACATGTTTATGCAATGCATTTATATTAAGACTATTAACAGTTTTAAAGGGTACAAACTGTTTCTCCTGGAGAAAAGAAAGAACAGAAAGCAGATAAATCCACCAGCTCTTTCAAATAAAAATGAGCACATAATACAAAGTGTTATAAAGTGTTGCCGCTTCTCATGCCAGCTTTGTCCTGCACGGCTGCAGAGGATTCGCTGCAGACCCACAAAATGAGATCAGACAGATATAATTTCCAGGACAGCATTTGCCTTTGAAAATATGCTAATATAACAGGTTCTCCACTCGTTCACAAAGCTTTTATTTGTGAAATAACAAACTGGTTTTAAGAGTCCTCTCTGAGCTTGGAAAAACAAAAGATGTCCGAGTGCAGCGCTTCATCAAAAATGACCCGCCATGCAGATGAGCCTCACTAAAGCAAAACTGTGAACAGCTTCTAAACTGGCACTCCAGTGGTAAGGAAAATACTGACCTCGTCTTTTCTGCAGTGTTTCCTGCTTTATTAACACTCCGCAGGAGTTGGTCCTCTTCTCAGCAACAAAATGTTCAGCGAACCCTGAGAGCTCACAAAAAGACCACAAACAAACCGAAGACTGAGCAGTTCACGCTCTGCTGGGGTTTGATTTCTGTCCTATAATACTGTCAGCTCCTCTTCCTCACTCAGAAGAGGTTCCACCTCTGGGATGTTGAGTAGTGCACTGCTTTTAGCAGAGACGTTCTTCCTGTACATGATGAACTGGGCAGTTACCTGATTAGGTCAAGGGTCATACGACACTTTGATTTCAGACATTTTATAACCCCAATGCCAAAAAAGTTGGCACACTGCAAAATGTAAATAAAAACTGTTATGTGGTCAGACAAATTGAACTTAAAAACTGAACTGTTAATAACTGTTAATAGAACTGCCGCGCCTGCAGTCCAGACCTTTCACCAACTGAAAACATTTGACACATCATAAAACAGAAAATACAACAAAGAAGAGCGAGGACCATTGAGCAGCTAGATTCCTCTATCAGACAAGGATGGGACAACGTTCCTGTCCAAAAGGCCAGCAGCTGGACTCTTCAGATCCCAGATGTTTACAGACTTTTGTTAAAAGGAGGAGATGCTCCACGGCAGTAAACACGGCCATTAAATTTAAAAAGACCTAATTTTTCCCCCCTAAAAATGGTACATTTTCTCAGTTTAAACATTTAAATGTTTTCTAGTGAAATTTCCATATCACTGCAGTCTGTTTTTATTTACATTTTAGACAACTTTTTCAGAATTGGGCTTGCACACAAGCAACACAACGACAGCATCTAAAAGACTTTACGGTATTATTATTATTATTAACAGGTACAAGTTATTGTATTAAGTCCATACAGTCATACCTGTTATTTGAAGGATACAAAACAATCAAGTATGAGGACTCCCAGACTGCCAATGAGCCAGGCCAGATGTTTGATGATGAAGGTCTGTTTGGAGCCCTTTAATGCAGGAAGGACCACTATGACACTCAGCCCATATGTTCCATTACCCATCATGGCCAGGGCAAACAGCAGGTAGGAGGTGCCCTCTGTAGATTGTCGCTGGAACTAGAATGGACAGACAAAAAAAAAAAAAAAGCATCACAGCAGACTTGCACTGACCTCATAGCTTTTGAGTGTCAGTAGGTATGACCAAAGGTATCTGGTCCCTTACTGTTACAACTTTTCCTGTAGGGATGTCTTACTTGAAAGTTCAAACAACATTCAAACCCTCGGTGTTTGCTGAGATACGAAACCGCAAAAAAAGTGTAATTTAAGCAAAAAATTGAAAGGCTGATTTGGGGAAAGTTAAGCTTTCGCTAGCATCCTGATATCACCACCTATGACCATAACTTTTTCATAATGCTACAAAATTATGCTGTGACTGACATCACGCACCACCTCACACAACACACACACACACAGAGCCCCAGTGTCACTGAAAATGAAAAAGGGTTACGTGCATGCTGTTTCACTTACATTAATCTCAATTCAGTGTACTTGTACTCCAGATACAGAGAACCTCAACAAGATTAAAGGATAAGACTGGATTTATTGAATTGCTTTATTGGTATCAACAAATCCCCCCAAAAAAGAGATAACAGCCAACAGCGATTTCGTCCTACTAACAAATGGCAAGAAGCATGTGTGCTGTGTCGTGTACCTCAAACACACAGGCTGGCTTTCTTTCTCTCTTCTTTCTATTATTAAAGATGAGCAAAGGCAGGATGCCTCCAACATTAAGAAACCAAAGGAATATTTAAACCTTGACAGAATAGCGTTTTATACTCGGCTGTGGCTGCTGAATTCAGTCTGTCCCTGAAGATGTGCTTGGCAACAGAGTGTGAAGATCATGTAGATCACTCCCAGCGTAGGACCCCCCTCAATGTCAGGCAACAAGTATGTGTTTGTCAGAGAAATACTGAAGGAAATCTTAAACTGTAACAGTTGTTTTGCTCTCTTTTTATTGTTTTGTTAAAGTTTCCAATTGGAATGGCATGGTGCACATTTATTGGACCTTCTGTTGAAGAAACAAAAAACAAACAAACATGTTTGGGCATGTTGGAATTTCCTCAGGGCAAAAGCAACCTAAATGATTTACAATAATGTGGAAGTCTGTGTTTTGTGCCCAGAAAGTCTCTCTGGCACTGGCAGGCTACTGAAACGATTCCCTCTGGTGATTAATAGCTGCAATCGAGCCAGTGTGTTTCTTCAGCACAACAGCACCATTGTCTTCAATGCCTGGCTTTCATTTTGATCACAAACACACACGCAGTATTCACAAACACACACACCTTCTCTCTTCAAATGCACAGTCAGTCCATCCCTGTTTATGACCAACTCATAAGTAATTTCAGCTTCCCACAGACCTCCAGTGCTTAGACACAAACCAAGTTACTGGGGGGAACACGCACTCCACATCTCAACCGAGTAAAAACAAAAAACATTTGTTACTTACATTTTTATGGATTTGAGGAAAACGGGAGCAGAGGTAGAAAACGGATGCCAGATATCCGCATACATAACCAGTGATTTCCACTGATTTGGAGCTGGCTGGACTCTGGGTAAGATAACAGTGAAATAAAGAGGAGAGTGTTAATGCTGCACCAAGGCAAGAGTGAATAATCTCAGGTGGAAAACTGTTTACGTTCATCCTACCTGGGTGTTTACAGGTGTACTGCTGTCTATAATGAGTTTGGGTAAAGCCAGGAGTGCTAATGTACCAGCGCCACACCAGATGAAGCACATCCACTTCAGCACAGGATTTTCTAGAGGACAAACGCACACAAACTTAGGAATATAAATATCCAGCAGCAACCACCATAAACATAGCACAGATTCAACAAGGTGCTGGAAACATTCTCAGAGATTTTGACCCTTACTGACATGATAGCATCACACACTTGCTGCAGATTTTTCTGCTACACATCCATGATGCAAATCTCCTGTTCCACCCTTTTTTTTTTTTCCTTCCAGTTTTGGTGAGCCTATGTAAACTGCAGCCTCAGTTTCCCGTTCTTAGCTGACAGGCATGGTACCCGGTGTGGTCTTCTACTGCTGTAGCCCATGTCCTTCAAGGTTCCATGTGCTATGCATTCAGAAATGCTCTTCTGTGATATTAATATAAATATACAGGGGATTGATTTATTAAAAGTAAACCTGTAAAACTGGCACTGTCTTATTGACAAGTCCTTGGTTTTAACTTTTAATGTTGTGTCATGCAAAGTAAAGGAAACGAATCACCAAGAGAAAACAGTTCCTTTATAACGGTTGGGCTTTACGCTAATCTGAAGGATCACGTCGGGGTTGAGTCACATAGTGCAGGCATCATCGTTTGCCAGCGGTTTAACCTAAGAGAAGAGAGCAATGTCAGGACTTACTTCTGCTGGAGCTGTTTTTGATCTTATAGTAGAGAAACTGGGAGATGAGGATCAGGTCTGTGAAGATGTAAAACACCACCGTGACTACCTGAAAGAAGGAAATGTCAAAACAAAAAAAGAGCATTATCAGGATAATAATTTTGGTTTCAAATTTCTGGTATTCTATCAAAATGAATAACTGACAAAGCAGTTTTGCGCTTTGACCCTGTTGTTAGTCCTTTGGTTTCGCACTGCATAGCCAGCAGACCTCAACAGCCAGGTTGGGTTGTGTGTGTGTTCACCTGAATGGGCAGCTGGCTAGTGAGATAGCAGCCTGCGAAGCTGGTCAGGTCTCCACTGAAGAGGAAGACGAGAAACCCAAAAGACATAGCCTTCTCCACTTTTCCATTCCGATAGGCCTCGTAGACCTGCCTAGAAAGACCAGTGAAGTCAGATCAAAGACAAACATAAGTTGTCAACATTTCTCAATGTTACTGGGTAAATGCCTACTCACGGTAAAGTGGACAGCAGAAAACAGAACATGGATACAAGTCCTATCACGACGCTGCAGTACTCCCAGATGTTATCCACACATTCCTGAAGCAGGTAAAGGATCCACGGGGTCCCGTTAACACACAGCGGCCTGCCCAGAGATGGAGCGGTCCAGTTGGTAACGGCCACATCTCCATTCTTCCCTGGAAAACGTGCGCTGGCCATGGGGAGAGACTGGCTCTGTCCCCCGCTCAGCTGCTCCAGATCTGTAAGCAGCCTGGAAGTGCCTTTATTTTGTCAGATTTACGTGGCACCGCTACCTACTTCTACAAATAAACGTGTGAAGACTTGTTCTATCTTTTCCCGAGTCTGAAAGAGAAGAATTAAGACAGACTGTGAGCAAAACGCACAAAGAAAACTGTCAGGTACACGAAGTGTTAGGTCCACACGTCTACATTTTGCCAAATAGGTATATAAGTGATAAGTTTGCTTATGGTGCATGCCCGGATCGGCCTATTTGTTCCCAGAACCGCTTTGAGTGTTTATTTGTACGCAGTCGTGGTTCAGGCTAATTTGCATGGATTTGGAAGAGATGCTAACAAACAAATATGGATGAAATTAACTTTAGTGACCGCTCACCTCACGAATACGGACTCGTAGCTGACTGCAGGCTGTTTGCTGGGCTGTGGAGACTTCCCCGACATCCTCACACGTTCAAGCGACAGAAGCCCTTTGAAAAGATGACAAATTAGCCTCTTCGTCCCTCATCGGTGGTTTCCTGACTGTCAAGAGGGCCAGAATAAGACGCAACATCCGGTGCGAATTCAAAGTAACATCCTCATAGAAGACAAATTAATGCCGCTTAGAAAGAACCAGTATCTTTATTAATTTAAAAAATAATCATTTCAAATTTATGTTTTTATTTTATGTTTTTAAAACAAACAAAAAACAGCGATACCTATTGTACTGAGCACGGACTAAACAAACAGGGTGCTTCCAGCTGTACAGACAACGTCACAAATCTGTAATGGAAAATTTACAAGGCGGAAATGTAGAAATTTTTTTTGAGCCCCTGTTTAGGTGTTTACGAAAACATGCGATATAGTAAAAGTCAAATATGGTGTTTATTTAAATGCCACAGTAGAATGTGTTTTGTTATGCAATTTTCAAACCTATGTTTACGTTAATATTTCTCACAACTTTTTTCATCTGCTGCATTCACAAATGGCTCCATAAAGTAGACGAAAACCATATGCTTTTATTTTGAAAACATTGGGGGGAAAAAGGAGTCTCGGGCCGGACGCGACGCTTGAAAAGGGAAAATACCACCATCTACTGATCATATGGACCAATAAACATAATGAATGAATGAACCACAATACAGCTACAGGCCTCTAATCTCTTGCTCAATTTTCTTCCTTATTATATTTTTCTGTTATCATAAAAAAGATCAAACACCAGCTACGCTCTACATGTGCTACAACCATCACTTACACAACTAATAATAACAGCCCAGACACATCACTACTAACATGTCGTAATATGTTGAAGATAGATTACATTTTGCTCAGATCAGTAACAGATCATTGCAACCGGTTCATTAGCTTTTCTTCGGCACTCCGAAAATAGTTTGCTGCCGGTGTTCAAAAAGTGATTTTCTATGGTTCTGTGTATTTTCTATGTGTAACACCTTTGCTTATATTGGTAAATGGACTGCGGTACACAAGGTTTATGATGGACTTATATATATAAAAACAAAGAAATTGCCTGCTTTGCAAGTATCTTTATGACTCTGCATTATTGTACCTACTTTAAACAAAGACATTTTGGCCACTTAATATATCTTTATGAAACTGTGATCCTATGTTTGTAGCAATTTCTGCTGCCCTCTCGAACAGATGTGTCTTTAACAAATACGTTTTTAATGTCAATGACACTTTTTACCCAGATAAATAAATGTTCTATAAAAGTCACCAAAAACTGATTGTAGCTTCTACCTTACGACAGGAATGTTCTTTATGCCTCAAAATGTCTTTATATCATTCATGAGAGATACATTTGACATATGTTTCGCAGATTATAGGTCAACAAGTCATTTACAACAGTCTAAATGCAGCCAGTCGTTTTTGTTTTGTTTTGTTTTGTTTTTTGTTTGTTTGTTTGTTTTTTTTGGGGGGGGGGCAAAATGCCGGTATTCTCATTGTGGCACTTAACATCAGGTAGATTAAGAATAACTAGCAGCGAAGTCATTGGACGTCATGAAGATCTCTCTTTGTTCTTTGTTTTTGATCTACTGCTTTTTTTGTTTGTTTGTTTTTGTTTTTAGAAGTAAACTCTAGGGTTAGCTACTTGTATCAAAATGTTATATGTTAAATACATCTAAATAAATGTTCTTCGTTGTTATTTATTTTTGTTGTCTTAAAGGCTCCCATTAAAACTCAGTACAGTTCAATGAATTAAAGTGTAAATAAAGCTGAATTTGAAGACTCTCATCTTTCTCTATAATTTTCCGAGGGATTCTGAACGCAGCGTCCTCACCTGTCCCTTCCACCTGTTGCGACGCTCGCTCCGGTCGGCCGCACGATGGCGTGCTTTCCTACGATGACCGGGGAGGACGAACATAAGAAGGGCTGCTCTGTGAGAGAACCTGGAGCTGCGCACGGTTGATTATCTGTGTTGCTGTATGCCGCTTTGGAGCGCGGTTTGAGGATACTGAACGTGGATCCGCATTCAGTGTCCGCGCGCTGTCGACGTGCTGCTGCGTGGAGCAGGTAAGCAGTCCGAAGCTGTAGGTGTTTAGAAACGAAGCGGGTTGCGGGGGCCGGGGGGAGTGGGTGGGGGGGGGTTCTTGTTGCAAGCTCTGTGACATAAGAGGCAGGAGCGTTGCCGGGCGAAATGCCTGAATGTCACCCACACTCCTTGATATCGGGAAAGTTGACTGCATGAGTTGAAACCAGTGGACGTGCCAAAGACTTTCTATTGGCCCAGAAAGGCTACTTTTTTCTTTTCTTTTCTTTTCTTTTTTAAACTGAGGATACCCCAGAATCTATGACGCCAAAGATAAAGATAGCCAACTACTAAACACGGGGTAGCCCGCAAGTGGATGTGAGAGGTGTTTTCCTGGGCTATCGCTAGTAAACCCTGACTGTAATCCAGGGTTAGGTACTTGGTCATTTTTTTGGAGGCGGACACATGGCACGTTAAAGTGAATATATCTGGGTTTTGTTGCAACATTTTGATGTCACATTTACACATTTATGCCGCTCTGTTGTTCGGTGTTAAATTCAAAGGAATGTGCTCTGAGAGCTTGAAGG
Organism: Pterophyllum scalare; assembly: GCA_024447675.2. Taxonomy (NCBI): domain Eukaryota; kingdom Metazoa; phylum Chordata; class Actinopteri; order Cichliformes; family Cichlidae; genus Pterophyllum; species Pterophyllum scalare. The sequence goes on along the minus strand of JAMQGT020011597.1, from coordinate 58,699 downwards.
GCAAGTTCAGTGGCATCACGCACATTCAGACTGTGCATTTCTTCCCCTTATTCCCTGCTCATATCGAAATCTATGCTGTTGCTTCTGTTGTCTGAATACAGGCAGCGGGGGGGGGACTCTTCAAGGTCACAGACTCCAGACAGATGTTGATGTCCCAGGAAGGAAGGAGATTATCGTTCACTGGATGAACTTGAACTAACCTGTTCGTCTTTTTGTGCATTACATTTATGAAATAGCGTGCCTATAATAACAGCATGTCATTCACACAGCCCCCTGAAATCCATGTATTCATTCATGTTTTTTAATTAATAATAATTAGACAAATGAGCACACTAGAATTCATTTAGTGTGGCCACCTCTCTCCAGATCACAAATAGAATTACACTGTATTTATATGCATGATTTAGCTTTTATTCATGCCATTTACATTCAGTCACATAGGTCATTATTTTAAAATTAAAACACTGTTTTTGTTTTTTAAGTTTATGATGGCACACCTTGGTTTATTTGGATTTATTGTCCAACAGCTTTGCATTTCCTTGGATATTCATAGGAAACTAATTATACCAAATGTAATTCTAATTGTATCATTTGCTCATTTCTGCCATTCATTCTGCTCACTCAGGAAACAGGAAGCCAGGATGATGTGCAGGATGCAGGTTATGAGAACATTTCTAAGTTTAGAAACACATTAAACAAGCACTTTCTAATAAGAATCATGTCCTGATAGTCAGCGCTGTGAAAGTGTACAGTCGGTACTCCTGAGTCAGACTCATACTCTGAATCCAGAGCATACTTCCGCTCAGCTCTGAGCACGAGACTGAGTTTGGGCTGTGGAAGGCAGCGGGGAGTGATGAATAATGAATGGTCTTCAAAGTGTGCATGAATGTTAGTTGGCTGAGTGTGGCAGTAATGCACTATTTCAACCAGTGCTGCTCCCCTCTGCTATGGAAATCCTCTCAGCAGTTACGAGTCTCACAGCGCAGCAGAGGCGAATCAGAGAAAAAGAGACCCCCCCCCCTCCACACACACACACACACACACACACACACACACACACACACACACACACACACACACACACACACACAAACTTGCACACTTTAGGCTGGATTCAGTGCTATTTGACACAGTTATGCCTGCAGAGAACATTTCAGAGGCTCAGACACACACACACACACACACACACACACACACACACTCACATATGACTACAAACACACAAAATGGAAGGAGGAATGAACTCAATTCAGATTAGTCTATAGAGGTCCTTTGTTCTCTTTGATGTGTTCCTTTTTTACCTTCTGGAAGTTAAATTATGTTCACCTCCAGAATTTAGCGATTGTGATTTCTAAAATAAATTTCTGGGCTAAATATGAGACTTTAAGTGACTGGTAGTATTGCAAAGCAGAAATCAAACTTTTATCCAGAGATTATGCCTGATTGGCATACTGTAGCAGCATTACAATGAGTAATAATAATATTCATTTATTTCATTATCGAATGAGTCATTATTTTTCAAATTTCAAACATCGATAACTAGTCTGGTGACCTCTTTCATAGGCATGTTAGAATCAGTAAAGGTAAACAGTCAGCTGAGGGTTTTATATGAACTGTGTTATCTGAACTCATCATTAAGAGGCTGCAGAGGAGGGTGACTGTTTCTGAAGTCAAATATCAAACATAAACAAGATAAATTACTTACTACAGAGCTGCAGCTTCTGAAATACAGCCTCCTGGCACCAACAACCAATGCTATGTTCAAAGTCATTTAATTCACCTTTCATCCCCATTCTAATGGTCACTTTGAACTTCAGCAGGTCATCATAACCACGTCTACATGCCTAAATGCATTGATTAAATATTTGTGTTAACAAGCAGTTAAACAAGCAAACCTAAAAAACTGTTTGACACTGGTGGTGACAAAGCACAGCTTGTAGTCTCTTTGTGGCATCACATTATGGCAATCCCCACCGGTGCTTAGCTTCACTGCCTGGCAATTCTTTTTAACAGGTTTGTAACTCAGTGCATTTACAACAACCAGCAAACAGATGTGTGCGCATTCTGTCCTGACAACACGGGGGCCAATCCCTTCATCTCTACTGCAGTTCAGTTTATCAGTGATAGGTCATTTAAGCTGACGTTAGAACTAAGTGTCAATTAGATTATGTCATACACCCTCTCAGGGCTATTCCTTCCTCATCACCACTGCCCCAGAACACTGTCTACAATGACTTTGAAACTGCTGACTGATTGAACTCACAGATCATCCTACAGCTGCTGGGATTTCACTCGCGTATGGCACATAGATGAGTAGTTGTGGTGTAGTGAGTGCGTGATTCTAAGAAATTCACAGATGTGAAAATGATAACACTGCCTTTAAGTATAGATCTTATAGAGATTTTTGATTAGAGCCAATGTGAGTAAATTTTGAAGGGCACATAAAAGCAGATAGGAGTTTGTGTGCGTCCGAACGCTTTAACTTTGCTATCTGCTCTTTTTGCTTTAGGTGGTGTGACATCCATCAGTGTCACATTAAGTGTTCCTGTGGTCTGCTTTGTCTTATCACGCCCATAGTGACCGCTCCCTCGAGAGGGATGGTAAGATATTCACTCCCTTGCGTTTCTCTCCTGCTCACACTCTAATTTCTTTATCTCACCATATTTCCCAACATATCGTTCTTTTCATCAGGGTTTGAGTGTGGCTGTTTTCTACAGCTCAAACCATAATGTAATTCCCAATCGTTGTTCCACAGCTGCATAACTGCAGGATATAAATTATGGAGAAGTTTCCCCTTTGTCCCAAACAAGCATAGACACACACGCACACACACACACACACATATAATACAATACCTCTACAGTATGCTCGTATGCTGAACCTCGGGGGTCTATCTTTCAAGTCTTAACTCAGTTCTCTGCAGCGGTGTGGACCTATTTCCACAGACATCTTCAGGGAGCCTCTTCTTTGTGACTAATTTATCGTACTTATTCATGAAATCCAAGGCATCAGTTACATAACCGATTGGCCCAGTTATAGAATAACTACCAACTTAACCAGAATGTAATCATATCATCAGTATGGAAAGTGATATGACAGAAGGATTTTGAGGACAACCCCTCCCCCTCATTTTTTTAACCATATAAAGTAAAAATGTAAATAAAATTGAAGACATAAAATGACATTTTTTTAAACCACTGGTTCATATTTGCTGAATACATATTTGTTGTTTGCTGGGGTCGTTGTATAAATTAAAGTCATTGTAGCCACTCATTGGTTGATCGGTCAGTCGGTGGTCCGGCCAGAAAACCGTAGGTTATAGTAGATCACCAAAGGTTGACCATGACCAGCATGGATTTAAAGACTGGCCATCCTCCTGGCTATCCCAGTTAATTTGTAGCTATATTGTTGGCTTTATTAGAAATTTAAAACAATAATCATTTTCACAACCTTTACAGATTTCTTTTTTTGTTTTGTTTTTAAAACTAAATTTAGCATTACATCTTGTTATGCAAGTCCTCATTGTGCACCCCTACATGGTGGTCATGCCTGCATAAGCAAGTGAGTGACCACAACAATGGACTATGAGCCCTACAGCAATTTTTCTTAAGAGGAAAAAAGTAAACAGACATCCTCTGACATTGGTGCCACCCTGATGTAAGTAATGGTCTCAGCCTGTCTCCACTTCTGTGGTTTTGCTACAACACATTAACACATTATTGTTAGAGATAGTTACACTGACGATTAAAACACACACACACACACACAGTACAAAAAACTAAGAAGAGGAACTTTGCAACAGAGTTTTGATTGCCTCTACTCCAACTCCTCCTCCTTTCCTTACCCCAGTCGCCCCACTCACAAATCCACATCATATGAGTTAAGAAAGAAAGACAGAGTTGAACTTTGGTTGATCAACCAAAGCTTTCTTTCTTCCTCAACATGCTGCTTCTTAATCCATGCTCAGATAGTCTGATATGAATGCAGAGAATGCAGAATGCACGCGCTTTCTTCTATAGTCTCTTCTGTCTCCCCACAGCTCCTTTCTAAAGTATTTGTGTGTGTGTCTGTGTGTGTGTTTGTGTGCGCGATGTCTTGCAGGCTGAGCAGGTGCACATTACACAGAAAGACAGGGCTGACTGAGCAGGGGGGGGCAGATGGAGAGATGGGGGAGGAAAGGAGGGAGGGCTGGTTTGTCTTCATAGGTCATACAAAAGACTCAGTGTTTTCTCTCCCTCTCTCAGTGTGCTGAGTGAAGACAGTAGTGCCAGTGGTGGAGGCAAGAAAGAGGGAGAAGCCCTTTGGTCGCATTATCCTCTTATAGCTCCTAACCATCGTACTGGCCCCCCCAGCACGCACCCTCTATCACCCCTCACCCAGTGGCACACAGCTCGCCTTCAACATGTGGGTACCTGCTAGAGCTCTGCATTTAGTTGATTTCCACTGGAAGAATTTATATTATCAGAGTGTTTTGGCAAAGACAGACACCAAATCAACAACAAGGAAGTGACAGACGCAACTCACACGTGTTGTTAACTGTGAAACTACAATTTGTATTCCTTGTGTGTGGTGATACATCTGCTCCTGCACTGTAAACCTTTAGGTTGAGTGCAAGGTTAGGCTTGGTTAATAAATTGAAGTCAATGTAATGTCCTCTGAAGTGAGAGAAACGTGGCTGTGTGCGTTTGTGTGCGAGTGTGTTCAAAGGCTGCATTCCTAAGCTTGTTGAGCCGTAGCTTGGTGATTAATAGTAACTAGCTGATTGTTTAAGAACTGAAATTCCTCAGGCCCATTTTTTCCTCTGCTTGCACACACAGTCAGTCACACACAGTCAGTCACACACAGTCAGTCACACACAGTCAGTCACACACATGCACACTGGTGCTCAGTTACTCAGGCGGGTTGTGACGTAGTGAGAGCAGGAAGGGATACAGTACTTAACACAGTATCTCACTAGTAAGGAGACAGAAGTGTATGTAGTACTTATTATACTCTGTATGCTGGATGTAAAGGTGAATGCAAGTATTGTTGGGCACTCAGGTGGAATAATGGAAGCTCAGTATGTGAGGTGTCTGCAGTTCACACAGGGAGTTCAGAACATTATCCTTCCCCTCGCTTTATCTCAGTCTGTCTCGGCCTGTTTCATTCTGAACTTCAATTTCTCCTTCTTTTCTCCCCTCTGTGTTATTTGGTCCTTTCCATCTCTTCCCCATGTCTCTATTCTTCTTTTGTCTCAGTTTGTTTGGGTTCAAATATTGTGGTAGGTATGCTATCCTTTAACCTGACATTAACTAATCAGACCACATTAGAGACTGTATATTAAAGCTGGATGTATCCACTGTTCATTTGTGAAGCCTTGAGTTTAGAATTTTGGTTGTCGCCATTTTTGGTTTTCTGAAACCAGATTGCGGATATCTGGATACCAGAAATGAGAAATGTCTTAGTTGGTACCAACACCACTAGAATTACACTATTCTTGATACACTATTCGATATCAAAACAAAGTGATGATCTCACGTACTTAAACATAAACTCTTGTAAAAATAGTTGTTTTAAAACACTGACATGGCAGCAGACTATTTCTTTTAAATGTTAACATTATATTTTGCTGACAAAACCCAGACTGAAATGTTAGGATGGTTGCCAAGTACACTGCTAATGTTACAGTTACATTATGTTAGCATTACCAGTTAATGTTAGCCATTGCTAACATTTTAGCCTATTGAGCAAAGTTGATTTCAGTGCCAGCTGTCTCCAACAAAATGGTAAAGCACACTTGAGAATAATGCACGAAGGATAATACTGTGGATATTTTGACTGCGGATTGAAACTTACTCAACTTACTTGAATTCTGGATGCCGGTCTTCTAAGTGTGTCATTGAATTGGAAGTATGATATGCATTTATATTTAGCCTCCTTACGTTGTCTCTTCTGTGTCATCTTTTCTTTTTCTTAAGTGATCTTGGTTGTGTAGTATTGTTGAAACGGCTGTTAATCCAGAAAAAGATTGCAGTGACTTGTTGGCTTTAAATAAAATATGGCCCCCTGCTGGTACTGCAACTTAAGTATGCAACTTGCATGCGTTTCCATTTCACACCCAGGACAAGTAAAGTGTGACATCCACACGGTGGTACCAAAGAAAATCAAGTACTGTTATGTTTTTAGCTCAGCTATCAATGACAGACGACGGTCAGCGGAGTTTATCCGCTACTGAGCTGTCCGCTGTCCGTCTGGCGACCGTCCGGCGTCTGTTGGTGGCGTCCTTCTGATGTCAGGCGGCGTCTGTCTGACGTCTGGCACTGTAAGAACTGGTTCTGGTGACATCCCTAAACCAGATGTTAAGAGTGAAGATTTGACTGAGGAGCCTGCATGCTCACACCGTAGTGAGTGGTAGCTACACACTAAAGCATGCTTTAGAACACTTTTTTTTCTCCACATTGGACAATAGTTATAAAATAACCATCATAATGTATTAAATACAACATCAATCTAGCAATGTAAACGATAATCTCATTAGGAAAGTGTTAACTGAGTTTAATAACTCAAGTGACAAGTAGGGTCATTTTGTTTCTCTTGACCTTTTTTTTTGCAAAGTGAGGTGTCAACCCCTACTGGCCATTAAAAAGAATGCAGGTTTAAGCCACTTCCTCCTTTGGTTTTCTGTTCAAATGCACTGCTTACATCCATCTATCATATACAGTTTGTGTTAGAAACACAATATATTGCAGTATAATTCAGTTTCAACAGCTTTCAATGCTCATCATGTCTTTAAAACATAAAAGAGAACATTTTAGTTCAAATGAAGGTATGATTCATTAGTATGATTGGTGTATTAGGCTATGACCCATTGAGCAAAAGCTTGTTAAAAATACTTCTAACCAATGTTGACATTTGGTATGTCTTTGAACTGTAGGCAGAAAGGCTCCAGCTGAACCTTCTTGCTGTGATGCCCTAATTTGTACCCACATGTATATAAATAGCATGAGCACATTTGTTATATTAAAAAAATAATTCTCTGTTAATATTAGTCTGCGTACCTGGAGTGAAAAACATACGGCTGTCTGACCACAACCACAACCTCTTTTTTTACAGTCTAAAGTCCAACAAATTCAGATGTAAAGCAACTTCTTTTTAAAAGTCATGACTGGCCAACCAGATTTAGCCCAGGAAACAACATCCATAAATGGAATACCTGTTGTATTTTATGTCATACAGTACATCTTATGAAAAAGTTATGAAGTAGACAGTATGCTTAGAGTATATGTTCACAATATATATAAAACAACCTCATACTATAAATTTGGTAACTCCAACCTTGCGCATAAAGATCTTGTTGTTGTTCCTCTTCACAGCTGTGTGTTGGCCTGTCTTTGTGTGACAGATAAACCTCTTTGCTCTGTGTTTATGGCTGTTTTGTTGTTTTTGGTCCCAGAGCCCCGGCTTGGACCAGCAAGAATTCCCGATGTGGTATCCTGGCGATGGCCGGGTTTCCATGGCCGTCACTGGCTTGGCAGGAGAGATAACAGCCTCCCAAGTGGTCAGCTTTGTGCTTTCCTTTTGGTCTGGCTTGGGCTCACGCCAATGTAGCTTTCAGTGAAATGCTGTGAGGATGAGATGTGTGATTGTAGAGGGAAGCTGGTGCGGGAAGCAGAAAATGACACAGATACATATGTTTAGCTGCTCCTCCTCTCAAAGGAGGCAGAGTTCTGCTGTGAGCAAAGTCATCATGATCACAGGCAGCAGACACGCTGTGGGTGGCTGCTTCGCAAAGAAACACTTCAAACAACCCAGAAAACAGTGAAAACAGTGGTGCGCTTATGTGTTTACATTTGCGCTGTGTATAGAAAGGAAGGCGCGTTAAGCTGGGGATATGTCACACTTTTAGAAGCAAGCATATGGTGCATGTATGTTTCGTGTGTGTGTGTGTGTGTAATCCTTTGCCCTTTCAGTGTCACTCGTAGTGTGCTTTAATGTTTAATTGAGGCTGACAAGAACAACAGTAATAGAAGTAAATGGTTAACATGCCACATTTGATTTCCCACAACTTTAACTCCATTCATAACACTTTATGGTAGAAAACTGTGTATACTGGGTCTGATACTGTCTATATTTTAACCCGTTATATGCATTTACATTGCTAATCATTATTATCCATCATTTACACTATAGTATAGAGTGCGGCAAACCTTATATTTCTCATACCTGTGAGTGTGTGCAATTTGGTAGTTAGAGTTGTACCAGATATGTGACATATTACTAAGAAGTTATTTAGCTCTCATCATCATGCATTAACTTACTCTAACTTACTCATGCTGCTAAAACGAGGGCAGAAACATAAAAACGCTGAAGTAGGGCAGACTTTGAAAAGGAGAGGGAAAGAAACAAGATTGACAAAACGTTCCTCTGCAGCACACGTGTCCTCGCCACTCCTGACTTTGCTCATCCCTTAAAACCAGCGGTGCCGGTGCTGTGTTGCCGCAGGAAGAATAAGCGTGGCATGGATTGCCCACCCTTTAAAAGGAACGATTGAGAAAGAGGTCTTCTCTCTGTTGCTTGTGCTGCGGCACGTGTATGTTGGCTCCGGTTCATCACTTGCTGTGTACACAAATCTTACCCTGAATGCAAAACTCTAACCAGAGGCTCGTGAAAGTCCTGCACAAGGAGCAGGATTTCAAGAAAGGAAGAGAGAATGTGATGGCGAATGCATTTTCTTGTGATTCTTCCTGTTCCTAATCATCAAGCATCTCTAACATTTGGTCTTTGGGAAGAGGAGGAAGAGAGGATGTTACAGTCCTTGCTGCATTTACTGCAGTTTAATTTTTTTTTTTATGTGTACTGTTTTTATATGAGAGTGTGGCCTCTCTGGCTTTGAGGATTTTTTGAGTGTATCTGCAGGTTTCCTCCTGATTGGCTGGCCTGTCAATGTCTCAGCTGCTGACTGGCCCCAATCAGCATCTGGCCATTTTAAAAACCTTGGTTCCAGCTGCAATATTCTGGTCCTGTCCTTGGCCTCCAAACCTCAGTGACAACTTGTGTGTTTCTTGTGGCACGATCTTAGTTTTGCTAGGCTTTGTGACTATTTGCCAGTTTGTATATAGCACGTGTTATAAATAGATTAACCCACATGTTGTATGTATCACTGAAGCAGGAGGAGTGAACCGCCTTTTCCTTTAGTACAATTTTCTCCTGTTTTTATTTTAGGGAGTTAGGTTTAACACACACCTTTTGTTTTGTTTTTTTTTTCACTTAGGGTCTAGGTAGCACTGTTCCTTGAAATACAGTACAAGTCAAACTTTGGCCTCGGTTCACCCTGGAGTCATTTGCTTTCAGTTATTGGTTTGCATTAATAAATAACACCTTTAACTGAGAACCTCTGGTTAGACTCACACATTCTCATGCCGCCCAACCAAATAAGAGGAGGCTTAAATTGTTGCCTTTATGCCTTTTTATATTTATTAAAAAAAGGCTAAACTTATCTGCACACATGATAAATTCTATCCGTCAAGCTTATCTCACTATACTGCACTATAATACTGTTCCATACACTTTACCAAGAGCCACACAATACCATTTAGGTGTACACACAGACCTATTTGTTAGAGGTTACTAATGAAACTCACCAATGAATATAGTCCAACTCTGAAACGGTTCAGGAGTTTTCAGTCCCATTGCCACAGGATCAAGGACCCAGCCGTGCAGTCTGCCTTTACAAACATTGTAAAGAGATCGCTGAATTTGAGTGTGGTACTGTGAGAGGACGCCGCCACTGCAGCAAGTCATTTTGTGACTCCTCCATAATCATCCATCCCATTGCCACAGCTGTATTAAAGGGCACATATCATGCTTTTAAATCCTTCCTTTTCATGTGTAAATCAAACACTTGTGGTCTATATAAAGTAGAACTGCAATGCTTTGGTCTGAATTCCTCATTATTGTAGCTCCACAGAGCGCTCTTTTACTCCTCTTTTGGCGTGCGTCTTAGAGCAGCTCGTTTTGGTGCGGTCTCTTTAAATGTGAATGAGACATTTCACGCCCCGCCCCCCTCCAGGTCGCAGAGCGTTCCACTCCACCCCATTCGGCCATTTTTGTAGTTTGATAGCAGTGATACGATTATCTGCTGGCAGATAAACAGGCACTTTGAAGAGGCTCTGATGCCGGGGGCGATGTAAGAAATTGTGTGGGTTAATACACCCAATAACCGAACATTTTGACTTGTCTACTTGCAACTTCGGCATAATTGAACTTGGACTACAAAATCACTACAAGAAAACAATGGCGGATTCACAAAATCAGTAAGCCGAAAGTCCATGTCCTTGTTTAGCAGTTCCACAGCAAATAATAATAATAATGACAATAATAATAATAATGCCTTAGACTCATATAGTGCTTTTCATGGTACTCAAACATGCTTTACAATTCCATGCACTAATCATTCACACCTCAATCATACTCGGTGGTGGTAAGCTACTAATGTAGCCACAGCTGCCCTGGGGCAGTCTGACAGAGGCGTGGCTGCCAATTCGCGCCTATGGCCCCTCCGATCACTACCAAACACCAACCACACACCCACATTCACACTTAGGCAATGTGGCTCAAGTGTCTTGCCCAAGGACACAATGACAACATGCACTCAGATGGGGACTTGAAGTAAGCACCTACCCACTGTGCCACTGCCACCCCACAAATACTGTGACGTAACAGATAAGAAAACGTAACAGGTAATAGAGAAAACTGAACAGCCTGAAAAATATGACCCAAAAAGAATATAAAGATATCTACGCAGTACCGGTACATAATGCATTTAAATGTCCTGCACTCCTACACACTCAAAGTGCACAACAAAATGTATTTAAGGGCTAAAAAAGTGGATTTTGCATGATATGTCTCCATTTAAATCAAGCACCTAGCCGTTTAGTCTGCCTTTACAAACGTCTGTGAAAGAATGGGTCGTTCTAAAGAGCTCAGTGAATTTGAGCGATGCCACTGTTGAAACAAGTCAGTTTGGGAGATTTCTTTTTTTTCCCTTTTTGAAATTCCACAATTCCACAGTGGTATTACCACAAAGTGGGAGCGTTTAGGAACCACGGCAACTCAGGCAGGAAGTGACAGACCATGTAAACTTGCAGAGCGAGGTTGCCGAGTGCTGAAGCGTGTAATGTGTAAAAGTCACCCACCTCCTGCTGACTCAATAACTGCAGAGTTCCAGACGTTCTCTGGGATTAACATCAGCACAAAAACAGTGCGCTGGGAACTTCGCTGCATGGCATGGCTGAGCAGCTCCTGTAGGTGTAATGCGCATATAGTGTATCTATTATTTCTAACACAGAGACAGGGCAGCACAATGAATCTCACTCCGTACTTTTCTACATCTCACACAGGTGAGCTTTCACACACACTCACTACTTCACAGTCACATCATTTGTTACACAGTAGCCATCATTAGGTTCTGTCATAGCGATATGGACATTTTGACTATACTGTGACTGTCAAGACAGAAATTATTTCTTGTGATGTTTTATTGTTTTTTATTGGAAATCAACAATTTTAGGGCTGACAACTTGTTGTTATGGGACTTTGGGCTTCACAGAAGTGATTTTTTTTTTTTTTTTTTTCACCCCACAAATATACAAAGGAATTTCTCCACATAAGCTACTTAAAGGACCAGCCACCTAAATTACTAAACCGAATGTGTTGCTCTCAGCTGAACGTGCTAAGCTGGGAATCATGCGCTAATGCTGGTTAACTTTAAAAAGGTTAGAAGCAGGGTTCAGCTGGTTGGAATACCCTGCAGGTAACTAATTAACAAAAACTTGACAACAGCATGTTGTTTTTATGTGCTGGACTAAGTTATATCAGTCTTCTTGTCTGTTTCTTGCAGAGAATGTTATTCCTTTAATTTGGATGTCTTTGAGACTATAAAAAAAATCCAGTCCTCAGCAGCTTCTCTGACTCGCTCAGAATTGTTTTTCCCTGCTTTTCAAATGAGTTCTTGCTGGAAGATGATTTTGTGCACAAAATTACTATCCCAGCATTTCCTTCTCTTTAGTTAATTTAATCCTTCACTCCCTCTTTATTTTTGTCCTTGCTCCTCCAGGACTCAGCTGCAGAAAGACTGCCTTCTCCAGAATATGCCTTGTCTCCATGGTAACAGGCCTCAGGCAGACCAGACTGATCCGTTCTCGTCTAACTCACCTGGTCCTGAACAGCACTGAAGAGGATTTTAACATCAATTATACAACTAATAATTCCTAATATGATACAGTCAGTATTTCCCCATGTATAAAAAGTCTGTGCCAGAAAATTCGTCACCTGTTTTATCTTCATAGCACTTTAGAACAAATTATTTTCTGCCAGCAATGGCAGAAAAGACTAAATTCTATATAAATGTCTTTCCAAAAACAGGAGGTGAATGAAAAGTTACTATGTTGTTCAAGACATTATTTCAGGGATTTACTCTTTCTCAGTTAAGTGACCTTAGACTGTGTGGAGGCAGTCCCAGGCTGGTCTCAAGGTCCTAAACCAGGACCAGGATGCATCAGCTGTTTAGCCAAGTGCTGGGCCAGAGGGATCTGTCCAGAGCAGGTGATCTGTTCTCTCTGGAGGACACAGACATCGAAGACTGTCTGTCACAAGCTCTGGACCAGATTAAGGCAATCTCCTGCTCACTGGTAAGTAGATGTGTTTAGATAGGCACAACCAACACACATAGTTGATATTTATCCAAAAACTACAAGGCAGATGTCATTAATTATTTATTTCCTTATGCATAATTCATTGCTTTTGTTCTTAGTTTATCATTATCCTGTTGCTGACTGACAGGACTACTTGACCAATGACAACGACCAGGCGGTGGTGGAGATTTGCATAACGCGCATCACCACAGCCATAAGAGAGACGGGCTCCATTGAGCGACACAGCACGGCACTCGTGGGACTGTGGGAGTCCTGTCTGGAGCATAACCTCACCCCCCAAGGTGAAAACACAGAAGATACTCCGCATGCAAAAATCGCCTCTGACATCACCAGCTGTATCCTGCAGGTACACACACACACACGTGCGCACACGTCATTGTTTACAGCGGTGTATTGGTTTTACATGAAGCACATAAAGGACATACCTACTCACATACCTGTCAACACTTGGAATTGGAGATTAAAAGATTTAAGCCACTTCTGCTGCTCATGGGCCTGATCTTTAAACTTAAAGTGTTTCAAGCCATTTGCGCAGTCATTTCTTTTTATTTTGCTTCCAATGGAATGCTTCTTGATCTGATGGAAATTATGAACCCAGAAAAGTACTGTCACATTTTGATCCACCATGCAATACCATCAGGAAAGCAGGATAGCCAGCCAAGTAAAAGCATACCTGGCTAGCAAACCTTTAACGGAACACTATCAGCCATGGATTTGCCTCCTCAGAACCTGGACCTCAATGTAATTGAAGCAGTGTGGGATCATCTTAACAGAGAACAGAACAAAAGGCAGCCAACGTCCAAAGAACAGTTTTGAATGTCCTTCAAGAAGCCTGGAGAACTATTCCTGAAGACCCTGTAAAAGAAATGACAAGAAAGTTGCAGAAGAGAGTTCAGGCTGTGCTGAAATGGAAAGTCATAAAAGTACTGACTTTAAAGATCATTAGAACTGCACAAACTTTGTGTGTGTGTGTGTGCATGCCTTTTATACTGTATTACCATTTATGTTTGCACATTTCCCATTTTCCTAGCAAAATATAAAGAATAAGGGGTGGTTCGAGACTTTTGCACAGTATTCTAACCTCCACTTTGATCTCTGCTGCACACCTGGAAAGTTCTGTGATTATATCTTATATTATATCTTTATCATTTGGTCACTGACAAAGGCTAATGTTAGTTTTGGAGCCCATTATCTAAAACAGCACTTTAAATACCTGCTGGTGGTACGCTTTCTTCTTCTTTTTTTTTTTTTTTTTGCTGGTAAAATGTTTTCTTAATGCACATAAGCCATCCTATGCTGAAGCTGTTCAGCTCTTTATGGCATCAGTGGAAAGCGCGAGGTTGTAAAAGCTTTGCAGGGAAAAGGAGTGAAGGAAGGCAAAGTTGAGAAAAAAAATCCTCAGAAAATGGTACGAGCATAACAGTGAACATAAAAATTAATAATACATGATCTCCAGGGGAGGATTTCTCCTTTAAGAGCAAATAAACTTTATGTAATCACTGCTGGGGGGGGGGGGCATAAAAATATACATTTAAACCTTTCCTATTTTCCCAGTTTTCAGACCTCCAGTGCTAAAAGGCTTAACAGTGGAGTGACTCTCCTCCACCTTTCCTCTCCCTCCCCCTTTTTCTTGGGAGAGGGAATGTGCTTAATACCACTGTAATGAGACCGACTCTTCAGGAAAGGCATCCGCACACAAACACACACACACACACACACACACACACACACACACACACACACACACACACACACAAAGGGAAGGTTAAAAGTTCTGATGGCTCTGACGGCTACTTCTGGCTCTGATGTCCAAGCTCCTGTAGCTTTCTCTCTCTCTCTCTGTCTCCACAAATCTGTGTCTCTTCATTTCAATTTTCCACATTTCTTTCCCTCCTCACTTCTCTTGCCCTCCGACTACCTTTATCTTCCATTCTCTCTTTTTGCCTCCCTCTCATTCTGAATCATAAACACTTGTCTTACACTTCCACGGAGACTCCCTCAGAGATTTCAATTCTGGCTCCTTAACTGTTTGATTTGGGCTCCTGGATCTGTGTTGTCATTAAGGTATGCCATGCAATGACAAAAAAAAGACCAGACAAATTAATAAAACGATACATTAATTCATGAGGAACCTGCTACTGACCTGCACCTCATACCCACTGCCTGCAGCTGTCAGACCTGACAGCCTTCACACTGTGTTTAAATCTTCCCCCTTTAGACAGTTTGTACCCTAAAATAACTCAGCTCCAGTAACAACATTGCATTTTATTGTGATTATTGTATGTAGATTCATTTTGGTACCTTTTAATAAAGTGGAGGAGATCACAAAGATTCTATTGGTTATATCATATTGGTGGTTAAAATAAATTTTGCAGAGCCTGCACTGCCACCATGTGGCCAAACAGAGGCACAACAGATGGAGACAGTACTACCTAAAACATTGATTGACCAGTTTTTGTTGTTTTTTGCAGATAGCCATTAAATATATATAAAAATGTAAAATAGATATACAGTAGACTTACGGGCATTTGGTGTATTAATAGAAACAGATGTGTTAGATGTGGGCACACAAGTGTAACATAAATATACACTATATTGGCAAAAGTATTTGCTTGTCTGTTTTCACACACACACACATGAACTTGAGTGACATCTAATTCTTAATCCACAAGGTTTAATATGATGTCTGCCCTCCCTTTGCAGCTATAATAGCTTCTACTCTTCTGGGAAGGCTTTCCACAAGGTTTAGGAGTGTGTTTCTGGGAATTTTTAACCATTTTTCAGGGAAACATCTGAGAGGTCAGACATTGATGTTAGACGAGAAGGCCTGGCTCGCAGTCTGTGCTCTAATTCATCCCAATGTTCTTTTGGGTTGAGGTCAGGACTCTTTGCAGGCTAGTCAAGTTCTTCCACACCAAACTTGCTCATCCATGCCTTTATGGACCTTGTTTTGTGCACTGGTGTGCAGTCATGTTGGAACAGGAAGGGGTCAGCCCCAAACCGTTCCCACAAGGTTGGGAGCATGAAATTGTCCAAAATGTCTTAGTGTGCTGAATTAAGAGTTCCTTTCACTAGAACTCAGGGGCCAAGCCCAACTCCTGAAAAACAACCCCACACCATAATCCCCCCTCCACCAAACTTTAAACTTGGCACAATGCAGTCAGACAATTACAGTTCTTCTGGCAACCACCAAACCCAGACTCATCCGTCAGGTTGCCAGAGTGGAAAGCATGACTTTACACCACTGCATCCAATGTTATGCATTGCTTTTGGTAATGCTTGGATGCAGCTGCTTGGCCATGGAAACCCATTCCATGAAGCTCTCTACGCACTGTTCTTGAGCTAATCTGAAGGCCACCTGAAGTTTGGAGGTCTGTAGTGATTGACTCTGCAGAAAGTCGGTGACCTCTGTGCACTATGCACCTCAGCATCCACTGATCCCGCTCTGTGATTTTATGTGGCCTTCCACTTAGTGGCTGACTTGCTGTTGTTCCCAATTGCTCCCACATTGTTATAAAACCACTAACAGCTGACTGTGGAATATTTAGTAGTGAGGAAATTTCACAACTTGACCTGTTGCACAGATGGCATCCTATCACTTTAGCATGCTGGAATTCACTGAGCTCCTGAGAGCGACCCATGTTTTCACATATGATTGTAGAAGCAGTCTGCATGCCTAGGTTATTGGTTTATACTCCTGTGGCCATGGAAGTGACTGGAACACCTGAATTCAATGATTTGGGTACTTTTGGCAACAGAGTGTAGCTGAGCTGTGAACATAAACTTTGTATCAAACTGTCCTCTGGAGGGTGCTGGTGCATTTTGAATCCCATTCCCTCATTTGTAAATGCTCAGAGAACAAACCTGCGCATACGGCTATGTCTTTCAATACATCGCTGTCTCTCCCTCTTCTCCTCCATTCTTATGGCCCATTTTAACCTCTGTGGCACTTATCACGCGGATTGAGGAAAATACTGCTGATGCTCTTAGGTTAAAGTTACTAAATATATTTGATGTCTGGCTTGCTGTTAATGAGAATATCTTCAGGCTATAACTGTCTTTTCTAATGAGTGTTCACACCACGCACATATTGTTAGATCTGAAATGGGAAAGGACAGGGAAAGATCTTGTTACTTGTCTTTATAGATGATGTGAAGTGAAGGTTGGGACTGTAAAATTAAGCCTACTTTTCTGCTCCTTCTTTTTAAGAAGTAAGCTTAATCCAAGTCAGATATGTTCCTGCTTCTCTCAGTGGCACTTTGTGATTTCACTCACTCTGTGTCCTATTGTTCTAAGTTACGGTCGTCGCCCGTTATCCTCACTTTGCAAAAACAAAATACAGTTTTATCGGTGCACGTGTACTCGCTTTGACCAATCACTGGCATGCCTCTTAAAATGTTAAAAAATAAAATATGTACTATGAGCACGAAGGCGGCAAAGCTTTCCCTGATGTTGTCTTTGCCTGAATAATCTAGTGTCTCCTCTTTTCTCCGTGTCTCCTCAGAACTACAGTTGTCCTTCGGTCATGGTGCTGGCTGTCCCGGTGGCCGTGCGGTTCCTGCAGAGGGGGAACAGGGAGCTGAGCAGGAACATGTCCAGTTACCTCTCGCTGGCCGCTATAGCCAAGGCTGATCTGCTGGCTGAACACACAGAGGCCATAACAGTCAGTGTGCTGGGAGGTAGGACACATTTTTATGCGCCTCTGACAGGGCATGTTATGTGATCACCCGTACCTGTACCAAACTTCGTGGCTAAATAGCAAAGCTGGGATTGCATATACGGTCACTGGGACCAAGGCCAAAGGTCAATGTCATATGGTCCATTTCATATCTAAGAACTGGTTTAAAGGATTTTGATGAAACCGTGCATGATTATTCTCCACAGCGAGACATTAAGCAGAGATCAACTCCTGGAGATCAAGGTCAAAAATCAAGATCACATAATTATTAAAACTTTGTTTTTCATTTGACAACAAACAGGTTTAATACAGTGGGACGGGCGGTGCTCTTGTTCTTGTTTTTGTCTTGTTTTTTGTTTGTGGATGCTACAGAAAATCACTTTAATTGCTTCTCTTTCCTCAGTTTTCCAATAACAACATCTAAAACGGGGTTGTTGTTGTTTTTGATGATAAACCGTTTCCATCTGATTCTTTTCAAATATTTCTCCCAATGGCCAAATAATACCTGCATGCTGTGGTGAAGTGCACGTATCCTCTGTAAGTGGAACTAATGTGAGGGAAAGGACTCAGGGTGACATTACCCTTAGGCACTGATCTCATTACTGTTTTCTTCAGCTTCCCAACTTAACAGCTCAGGTCAGAAAGGGTAACTGAGCTGACCTCCAGTCAGTGGTTAAAGAAGGCTATTCCCTGAAACATGAAACATTTGAAACCCTTTTAACCCCTTTTTAACATACATGTTGCTTGTTAGTGAGGTCCCTAAAGGTCCAAGGTCCATAGTCAGCCCTGCTTAATGGAGATCTGTTTACCTCTGAGGCACACAATCACACACACACACACACACACACACACACACACACACACACACACACACACACACACACACAGGATCATAGGATAATACAAGGGAGGGTCTGTGCTGGGGTTCAGTTAATAGAGCATCTGCATTTGGATGTGCTGGTGTGTTTTTCTATGTGAATCAGTCTGCGCCTTTGGGAACATGCTGAACGTATCACCTCACATGCAGAAACGACACACATATATACATATACACACATACAGTGGATCAGGCTAATCACCTAACACAGTACCACAGTGGGATGCCCACCATGGTGGCACTTGATGCTTCCCACTCCCAGCAGCTCAACATGTGAAACAGCTCACGTCTTCACTGTTTTTACAGGAGATTTTGTCACAGTTTGGGTTCAGATAATAAATGGAAGACAATTAGCACCCTTCATTCATGTATTTGTAAATGGTTCTTGATTAAAAAGAAAAAAAGATCTATTTGAATAGATAAATGAGATGGGGGGGGGCAAAGAGAAGCAGCCAACAAAACTTAATGTTGAAGTAACAGCTGCTAATTGATGACTAAATAAACACAACTTTTCTCTAGAAAATGCTTTCATCACATCCAATCAGTTAAAGCACAAAGGAGTAGAATAAAAGCAATAACTTGCAAAAACAAACACGCACTATTGCACAATTTAAAACACTGACAAATGCAGGGAGTCATGGTGCACACAGGAAACTGTTGCTTGGGTGCATGTTGCAGTGTGCTGTTGCACGCAGCTTGTGGATTTTCCATCTTTTGAGCACAGGTCACAATAGCAGCAATGAATAAAATGTGCTTTGTGATTCAAATGCACATTTTGGCTGTTGCAGTTTCTTTGTAAGCGAAAAGGCATCTCTGGGGCCGTTGTCCTCATTTGACTCTGCTTTTGATTTGATTAATACAGTTTGCATATGGTCATTATGCTGTCACACGTAGCACTGCAAAGTTTTCTTAGGGCCGCTTTAATACTGACAAACCAATTACAAAATAACAACTTGGATTCTGACTATTCACACTGTTGGCCCTCGCTGAGTATTACGTCACAGTCGAGCTTATGAATGTGATGAATTAGGGAAGGTAATAATAATACCCCAGTATCACTGTAATGCCTTTCTCTTCAACATTTACACCCACATGTATCAGGTTCCTGATTGCCGGCCCCTCCAGAGACATCTACGTGTAATGGCTGTTTTAAAAAATATTATACTAACATTTCTTTCCACTAGATACACGACACCCCCCAAAGTCATCTCATATTATTACACTACCGGACATGAAAGTGTACAGTAATAATTGGTTTTCTTTTTGAGCTTAGAGAGAAGCAGAGAAAGGAGAAGAAAATAGGAAGAAAACATGATAGTTTAAAAGTTTTGTACACTAAAGTAGTCCAGTGGCTATAATCCAGCTTGACAGGGGTTGACCAACTGATTGTGGACTTTATTAAATCTGGAATATGACACAAGATGAAAGTGAGCAAGTCTGGCTGGGAGGCTTTTTTTTTTTTTTTGTAGCAAGCTCACACTTATCTTTCATTGGGCAATTTTTAATGCAGCCATGGGCAATTTCAGTTTTTTTTAATCCGCTTCTACATCTGCTGTTGGTGATGGTTTAGCGATGGATGGATCGCACATGCATGTGTGTCTATTGCCACATGCAATATTTTCTTCTTCTTTGTTCATGTTGGTGCATGTTGTGTTTAGAATAGTTAGTTTTGTGCATAGTGAGCTTAATAAGCATGTGTGTGTGTGTGTGTGTGTGTGTGTGTGTGTGTGTGTGTGTGTGTGATTCCTACTTACAGGAAGCCAACAGCAGGATACTGTGTGAAGGTTTTATAGCTACAGCGGGGCTCGTCATTAAACTATGTCTCACACACACTCAGTGCAGGCTTGCTTTGGCCCCATAGGGGTTTAGAGCCAAGAGTTCTTTCAGTCTCTGAGTAAAACCTTAAGGTAACAGAGAAGTTTGGAATGTGTCATCTATCAAAGTAGCGTGTCTGTTTTGGCTCTACTGACGGGGAAAAAACCCAAAAAAAACCTGTGCTCTGGTTTGTAAGGTTAATAGAAGGCAGGGCGAGGAAAGTAAGGGAAGAGGGTGAGTTGTACGTGAGTGAGTGTGAAAGGTGATTTTGTTACAGGTCACAGTTACACGGAGGTTGTAGCTGTGGGAGGAAACTGTGGGTCCATATTGCATTAATGGGCCCAAAGCAGTAAACTGTAAGCATATGTGAGCTGCAAAAAAAAACAAACACGTGCAGACAATTTCCCCACTGTTGCAGACGTCACTGAATGGGTTTTAATCAGGAAGAGACTAAATACAGTATAATTTACTAAAGAATCTTCATGGCAGAGTTCTGTGCAAAAGTCTTGGGGCACTCCTCATTTCTGTATATTTTGCTTTGAAGGAGACAGACTTTCTTGCCAAAAGTGGTCTTAATAATTCTCCAGGTGTTTCAGAGTTTTTCTTTGGACATTGGCTGCCTTTTCACTCATTTCAGTTCAGTATTTGTACCTGGCCATTTTCAAAGGGATGTTTTTTTTGTTATATAGCACCTTTGTTTACCCGTCACAAAAACATATCATTTGTTCCCATTTCTTTATTTTAACAAGGTGAATCCCAAAGACCTATTAAACTTGGCAAATCTTGGCATGTGGTGCAGTGTATCCTTAAAAAAACTGAGAAAATTGGACAGGTGGACCTGACACAGGACCTGAGAGACGACCCTTCAGTTGATCCATTGCTATGTCACATATACTCATGTCTGTTGCGAGCTTTATGATATAGCTGTGTTCCTTCATGAGGTTTGAGTTCAGTGTTTCAGTCGCAAAGCTACATTCCAGTGACAGTAACAATTGCTCCAGATGAACAGGCCAGCATCCTTTATGACAACCACTCTGCTACTGATGAATTCTATTTGATTTATCTATTAGCTGTATAAGATCTTAATGAGACAAAAAACAAACACTGCTTGTTTAAAACAGGGGATATTTGTTTATTCATACCTCACTTTATGACTCTAGCCATGTTATGAAAAATATATTTATGTACAAAATACATTCAGCTTTATATTTTCACAATAATAAAAGCAATTTACAGTATAATACAAGACAATTTAGTTAATAAAAGATTGTGTAAACTTTCTTTTATCAAACCTCACAAGACAAACTCTTATTACTTTATGCAGGATCAAAAAGGCGACTCCCCCTCATACTTGAATGAGAACTATGGCAATAAAACAGGCAAAACAGGAATTACATAACTTGTATGAATGTAAACACTGGTAAGTACAAATTTAGAAATAAAATGCTCTGAAATTGTTTCAAAGCTTTCAGAGACATTTACAACAATAACAAATAGTAAGCTAATATAAAGCACTTCTATAGCAGTCAGTCATGCTTAAAATGATAGCAAGTACAGCAGTTTTCAGTCACAGATATTTCATAGATTATGCATTGTTCTACAGATAACATTAAAAGACATTATTAAAACATCAGTATGACGCCTGTGCTTCTGGTTGTAATGGGTTAGATCAAGTGTCTAATTGTACTCACTAAACTGAAAAGGCAGGAAAGCAAATATATTTTCTGTTACATTAATGTGCCCCATTAAAATGCTAAAAAAAAAAAAAGGAAAACAAGTTCTTTTTTTTTGTATTGACATTTTGACAAACTGCACTTGCCATTTCTGTACAAATTTCAACAGAAAGATGAAAAATGCATTGTTACTCTAAAAAAAAAAGCCCCACATATTACACAACACAAGATAATCACTCCTAATTGTCAGATACCCCTCTTTTGCTTGCTGTGTGGCTGTCTGCTGATTACTCTGTTTACTGGCTCTGAACCAATTCACTTTCACAATAGACTCTTTGTCTTTCTTGCAGTCTAATTGAGTCTTTGGTAAATGCCGATTGCAGCACGTTTTCTGCTAAACCTTTCCAAGATAAGTGTGCATCAGTGGGAGTGTGTTTGTTTGTGGATCACGGTGGCAGTTCAAAAGGCTTTGTTGCAAAAGTAAACGTAAGTCTCTGACAGCATTGATTCTGTCTTATTTGAACATGTCCAAAGTTCACTGCAGTATTAGCAGTTATGGTAACAAAAACTGAAATGAAGAGGAAAATTGTGGTCTCTATAATAAAATAATTAAAACATTTCACTTTAGGAACAGAGTTGATGAAAGCAGTTGTAAGTCTCCTCAGTTTACAATGCAATTCAGGACAATGATGATTATTGTGATGCTGATGGATATTTTCAACATGAAGAGTACGTATTAGTAGGCGAACTGAGCGCCTCCATGTGGCACCATCTCCGTTACACCCCACACCACTATGTTGCCCTTCTGCTCGCAGCCCTGGCCTTCCCTCAAAGCCAGCTGGGAAATCTTGTCCTCCGACAGCACCTTGTCCCACATGTTGACTCCCGTCATCTTTCCCACAAATGCCAGCTTCGACTCGAACCCCGCTTCAAACCCTGCCACACCACTCCCGCTGCTTAAAGACAGAGGGCAGCAGCCGTTTCTTTCCTGACCCAGCTGGAGGGAACCTCCGTCAGGTAAGACGTGTCCCTCGGCCACCCCCGGAGTGGAGGCCACCTTTTTGCCATCCGCCCATAGGGATGCCTGGCCCTGCTCCGCGGACCAAGCCCCACACAAGTGGATCCACTGCTCTGCGTTCACCACTCCCCGTGCCTCCACCAGGTGAGCTTCTCCTCCGATGGTGAAGAGGACAGCGCTCTGCCTGAGCAGCAGCTGGATCTCATATGGGTTGCGGCGGTTCCCGTAGGTGAACAGCACGGTTTTGTTGGAGATAGTGGTTGGTTTTATCCACATGCAGACAGTGAAGGAGGACAGGGAGAGAGGGACATCTGGTATGACAGAGGTGTAGATTCGACTGGAACGCATAGGGAAGAGGAGGGCCATCTCACAACCTGGGCAACAAGAAGATATGATTGATGTTGTGCAAAAGACAATTAGAGTCAGTGATAATATATTCTGACTTTTTCAGAAAGTTAGAATTTTGACTTTTTTCTCAAAACTGTGAAAAGTCAAAATTCAGTTTTTAACCTCAGAATTCTGAATTTTTTTTTCAGAAGTCTGGTTTTTAATCTCAGAATTTGGTCTGTTTTCCTCTCAGAATTATGACTATTTTTTTACTCAGATTTCTGGGTTTAATCTCAGAATTTTGATTTCTGACTTCTTCAGAACTCTGAGATTAAAGTTCACAAATCTGAATTCTGACTATGTCCTATGAAAAAAGGCAGAATTCAGTGACCCTATCCTCTTTCATAATATCGCAATTAATTGGCACCAGGGTGGCTCAGGGCGTGAGCAGGTGACCATATATGCCGCATGGCAGTGCGGCCGGCACAGGTTTGAATCCCAACCTGTTGCCGCGTGTCCTCACCGTTTTTTCCGCCACTTTCCTGTCTCTCTCCACTGCTAATACTGTCAAATAAAGCCATAAAATGGCCAAAAAATATCTTTAAAAAAAATATTGCAACTAATTAATCCAAAAAAAAACCCCAAACATTGTATGTAGGTACTCAAGCACTCATCCAGCAAAAATAAATCCTCCCATTTGCCCACAAACAGTAATGATTTTGAATTTTGTGAGAACAGATGCCGGTAATTTGTGGTAAAAACACTTGGATAAGTAATAGTGGTTCAAAACCAAATATGATAATTTCAAAGTTATCTTTATCATTTAACTGTGACGGCACAAAATTGGATGTCAGTTTATTGTTTCTTAGACTTGTCCAGCATCACCTACATGTCAGTGAAAAGAAAATGGTATTACCTCAGCAAACGAGGTTATATTTTTATTATCTGTCTCTCTGTTGGCAAGATTATGCAAAGAATATCAAGCCAAATTTCATTAAACTTGGCAGAGAGAGCGATGAAACCACTTTTTGGTGTAAATCTGGACCAATTTAAATTTCCAGAGGCCTTTGTAAGGTTTTGTTCCACAAAATTACCCAACAACAGTAGATTCAAAGTGTTTGCAGGAGAGCATGTTTGAAGGAGCAAAAACAGCACAAAACACTGGAAAAGAACATAAAATGAAGCATAACGAACTGATGAAGCAGATGACCCACAGGGCTGTGTGCGTGTGTGACGGGGAAAAAAAATCTCATGATTCATGATCTCAATACATGACCATAACTGAACTTTAGAGCTCAGTCAATCAGACTTTAATATTTAATGCTGACACCGACTGAGCAAACACTCAGTGTTTGGGAAAGTGGCCAAGGTCGAGGACTTTTAAAGGATTTGGCCTAGTAGGAGCGTGTTAACAGAAAAAAGAACCAGACCTGAAATTCAGCCTTGTGGGGTTCCACTTTACATAAGTGTTGAGGATAAGACTCAATCTCCACCACAGACTCACTGGGTCCCACAGAGATAAATATAATGAAAATATATCAAAATCTAAAGCTAACTCAACTAAATAACTCACATTATTGTCTTGCAGTTATTGGACCCATGTGGCTGTGGGGCTGCTACTGCTGTGCTGTTGTACCTCAGCATACGGGGCACTGTTCACACACTGAAGGCTGTTTTGAAATAAGTGGCATTATGAGCCTGATTGAATGCGATACAGTCAGAGTTCAGTTACTGGTCAGGTGATGAGATCATGGATCACTGGAAGTTTTTTTTCCTTCCCCACCACCTCACACACAGACACACACCTTTCTAGGTCATCTGGTTCATGTTTTTTCTTTTTTTAATATGCTTCATGTCATCGTCTTTCCCCCCATTCGTCTCTTTTTACTCATTCAAACACATTCTCCCAAACACTCACTATTAAGGTTTCACTGCAATGTAAAACCAACTTTTGTTGGTCAGTCTGTTGTGGCACATGTGTATACCCTTTTGACTGAGGCCTTTCTTGGCAGTTTAGTCTACATTACATAATGGAGTATATGTTATCGGCTCTGCCAACTTTCAGTTACTGGAGTTGGTTCAAGATGTGGGTATAGTCATGGCTATAAATAGTCATTTATAGTTATTTAACTCATCTAAAATAATAAAATTATTAGTTTATGATTTCCTTATTCCCTGCACACTGAAATTCTGTTTACGTGCAATGATGATTTAACTCTGACGCTGTGTGTCTCTGTATCACCTGTCTGATTTGGAGAAAATCAAGATTGTGATTTCCAACTTGATCCTGATAAATCCCAAGACGTCTGAGTTGGGAATAAGTAATTAAATACACACAACTCTCTCTATTTAAAAAAAAATCAGAGAAAAGACTCCAACAACCAGCTGTAAGCAGCAACTATAAATTCACTCTCAGTTGTGTTTAAGGTCCACTTCCTATTTTTGCTCAGAAGTGTTTGGGCAGGATGATAATTGAAGGGAAAGGATGATACTTGGTGACCCTGATTTCAAGCAGAAGAAAATGTGTTCTGAATTGTACACACATTCCACATTATATACAACATTACTTCCCTCATTTCCCATTCCTTATCATGCTCTTTTGAGTTTTTTTCTCTCCTATTCTCTCTGTTGTTCTTACCCCACCCCTTTTTCACTTGCTCTCTTTCTCCATCCAGTTAGCAGACACACGCCCTGCTTAAACCCAGAGATCTTGTTTCAGGTTTCAGCCACTCAGAAAATAATAGTGAAAAAAATACATTTTGAACGCACTGAGTGTGTGTTTGTGTCTGCTCGTGATGGTTTCCATCTGGTTCTACTTTCCCAGGGTGCTTTGGTGTGGTTTTTGTGGCAACTGGCTAATGATTACACCTCCCTTGCTCTGTGTGTAGGCCAGATTTATAATTTTGTGTATAAGTGCATGCATAAGATGAATAGTGTAATTTAGCCTTTTTGTGTCTTTCATTTGATTTATTCTAGGAAATAAAGTTGTCTTACTGATATCAGTGATGCTGGTCCAAGTTTACTGACTTTAGTTTGCTGTGAGTATTAATGTCAGTATTAATGTCAGGAAAACCAGTTAACTCTACTAACAACTTACCGTAAGGGGTCATTGTCCAGTAGGAGTTTTGTCTAGTAGACTTTGTTTGTTGTGTTGTTTTGTATGTTTTCATGCTCTTCCTTGAATCTAATCCTACCTAATTTCTACAAATACCTGTAAGTATCTGCCAGCTTCACCGAAATCACTCACTCATGGATGGCTGATAGTAAGATCAATATCATACCTGCGGGTAAGTGTCTTTGCCTCGAAGACTTCAGCACTTTCTCCATCTCCACCCTCATCTTTTCCAGTGCAGCCAGCGCCAAGTCTAAAGCGGCTTCTCTTGTCGTGACTTCTTGCTCATGGTCCCCAGCCTCTTCAACCCTTGAAGGATGAAATCCTATCTTGGTATTCATCCCTCCTGGGCTGCTGAAGCAGCTGGTCTCCAGCTTGGTAAGTCTGAATGCTTGTGTTTGTGCTGCAGAGAGGAGCTCTTGTAGCGTTGCCTCCAGCTGGTTGAAATTCCCAATAGAATTCCCAGCAGCAGGAGAATCCTGATGACTGAGTTTGAGGTGCCCCAGAGTCTCTCTGAGACGGCTGTCCAGCTGCATGGCCATCCTTCTTCCTGCATTCTCCACCGCAGCCCCACAGGACCCGCCATACTGAGCTACAAACCTGACAATACAGAACCAAGGATCAATATGAATGATGTGAACACTTTCAAGTTAAGAGATTTAATCCTGTGCAGTCAAGGTGCATTTAGCATTTGAATTTGCTAGAATTGCTCAAAAATTAGTTAAATTAAATTAAACCAGATCAATTCAGAATTTTGTTCTGAAGCAGAGCTGAGTTGATGTGGCAGTCGGTAGTTCAGCTGTGTTTTTTTTTAAAAAGTGGAAATGTGTCTGAAGAGATAGATAGGATTCAAATTTAATCAAAGTTGCTCAGACCTTGAATTATCTTTGGCTTAATCAAAAATATTCATTTCTCTGCTGCTCATTTCCAGCCATCCTGACCCGATGCTGATTGCATGACTTCCCAGGCTTTCAACCAACCTTAGCATTTCATTGCGCAGCGACCCCATCTCCACCTTGATGATATCATCAGCATACTGAAGCAGCATGTTCTCCCTCATCTGACTATTCTCCAACATGGAGAACATCTTATCCCATTTGGTTAGGTCTGAAGAACTGCAGGGGGCTGAAGTTGGTGTGGCTGCAAAGAGAGATGGCAAAAAGAAAAAGGGACAAAGAGAAAGAGGGAGAAGAGCAAAGTTTAGGCATCCAACAGACAATGAACTCATTCAGGTTTCTACAGTTTGTAGAGCCAGCGACATCCCTCACTCCTGCACCTCCCCGGAGATCCAGACAGATTTACTCCTTAGGGACTCCTTTGAAATTATGTCAAGCTTTATTAACTTTGTCATGGCAGGAAAAAGATACAAATATAAGCCACTATTAGCTACATTTACAGTACCAGGCAAAAGTTTGGACACACTTACCCATTCTGGGTGAATATATGAAAACTAAATCAAACCTTCATTTCAAAAAAGTACTACATTGAGCTGAAAAAGCTTATTTGCCACATGCAATTGCAGATTTGCTTCAAGTTTTGTCAGAAACTTGGAAAAAGGGAAATGGCTTTAATTGTGCTTGAACAGCTAATTGCCGGAAATGCTGTGGTGGGCATGGTGGAGGTACATGGTTAAAGTACACGTGGGAGCAAAAGAGGATGTCAAGTTGTTGGGAGAAAGGTGAGAGTGTGAGAAAAGCAAAAGCTTTAGGAAGGTCAGGACCTACTCATAGCGTGGGTAGAGATACCAAGAGTAGTCAGAAAAGGGGCGCTAAAACAAAGCCAGGGGGTAAAACAATCCAGGAGTAAGGATATGTAGGTTACTGTATCAGACACGCTGTTCTGGTTTACCGTTGAGCCTTTTGACCTCGGTTTATGCCTGCAGACATATGGCAGAGGGGCAGTATTACAGCGCTCCACCACTTGTTTTGGCTTCCTGTTCTCTAAGTCAATTAGACACAAGGTTCATGCACTCTGGACCCCCTGTCTTACTATCCATAAGAGCTGAGACTGGTTTATGAATGATTAGGGTTGAAGTGGGTGTAAGTGGATTAAAATAATAACTTTTGGAGAACTATAGGATGTGTCTGTTTTTTTTCAAGATGTCAATGGTTGTTTCCACAACCTACTCTAAATGTACACTTAAAATTGTTGAAGCAGTATACGACAGGAAGTAGACGCTGAAAAGCTGCTATATTGAGCAGAAGCACAACTTGTATCCTTTTACAACTGGTCAGTGTGTGTTAGAGGAAAGAATCATTTAATAAATTGGTCCACTCATCTGCTGCATGTTATTTTTTTTTTAGCCTGTCATTCATTTTAAATATTATGGTGTCATGACCCCTGTCATGTGGCCTCATTAATTCAGATTCCTCTCAGAGATTCCGAGATTTGAGCAGGTCAGAAGCAGTGATCTGTGTCTCCTTCCAGCCGTTTGACCTCTCTCCTTTCTCACAGACCTGCACACAAAACTCACGTGATTTGTCCTTTTTGCCCCCCCCCCCGGGAGGCAGAAATAACCTTTTTCCTCGTCTGCTGCTGTGAATTGTGTGTTTGTTTTACTATTCAGTCATTTGTTTCAGCCAGTGTAATATTTGCCTCTTTAATCAAATTGCACACTGCGCCCAGTTTTCTGCCTGCTAACTGCTAATGCTTCAATTAAAGGTTTGAGGTTTGAAAGAACTAACAAAAGCAAAACGCACACTGTGAAGCATGTTTTTGTGTGTCCAATGGACACACAAAAACACGTACGCACCCTCGCACTTTCTCCTTTTCATTCAGACTCTTTTCATCCCGCACATACAGGTCTGAACGGAGCATACACGCACACGTGCTTTAATGCTTTCCAAGACACCCGAGAGAGGAATTTCCTAATGATATACCAGAGTCTTTCTGCTTTTGGTGACTGGTGATTAAGACTGCAATATGTGTTGGTCCCAAAACTCAAACACAAACTCTGTCTCTGCCAGCTGCCTTCTTTCTCCCTGATGATGATATTACTGTCACTCAACACAGTTTCTTCCCATTTTTGTAGTTAATGCACAATAAATCTAAAGACTGAGTGTTTGCCTGTTTCTGCTCCCCTAAATGGACCTGTTCTTATATACTGTAGCACTTTTCTGCTCAAGCACTCATGTCTTCATTCACACTTTTTTCTACACCTGCTTTCTATCTAACTATCACACTTCTAAATGCATCAGAGGGCAACTTAAGGTTCAGTATATTGCCCAAGGATACTTGTTGAACCAACAACCTTCTGAGTAGTAGCTGACCTGCTCTGCCTTCTGAGCTACAGCCACCCACACTCACCCTGTAGGGGCTGAACATGCAAACTAGTGTCCTGATCTTACCTTTCACACAATCCATACATGAATCCAAACAGAAATCAATTTCATGCTTCAGAATTGATTCCAACTAGAGTGATGGACATCAGAGAGTTTTGATCTGATAAACTTGTATGTCCAGCACACACACACACACACACACATTTTAACACTTACGTTCTGGTGTTTCTTGCTCTCCAATTTCATTGTAGTAGGGGTCAGAAAAGTTGACCTCGATGTCTTCCTCATAAGCGGGAGGCAGACATCCACACACCGACAGCAGGCATGCTGCCTGAAGGAGCCTCCAAAGAAACATGCTGCTGCTGCTTCCTCCTGAATGTGTATGAGAAAATGTCTGTTTGCCTGTGAAGGTTAATGAGTGTGTGTGCTGACTCTTTTTTTTTGGTCCTGCTACCTGCTTTTCTGCCTGTGTATCTGTTGTGCGGGACAGTTAGTCAGGTATGCTGTGTGTGTCTGCTTTGTTTGCCTATGCTGCTGCTCTCTGTCTGTCTCACGTTCTTCACGAGCTGCAGGTCCACCACTCTCTTTTTCAACCCCTCACTCTCTCATACTGTATGTTGCCCCTCCTCCTAATGACTCTCCACCTCTCTGTCTCATTAAATGCTGAGCAATCCTTTGGCAAGAAGCCCACTGGTGTAGAGTAATCCAGACAGAGAGAGGGGCTGCTTGGGCTTGCATAAAATCAGTTGTACTTCTCTATAATACTTTGAGAATGAGAGCCTATATGCTTAAACGTTGACCTGCTGACTTCAACCCTTTACTACATGTGACTTGTTCCTAAAAGATTCCACTTGTTGTTATTTAGTCACGGAAAAGTTGCCCACAGCAATGTTGATAAGGCAATTTGTAAACAAGTCAAAAAATTTTGTTTCAATGTCAACATTTAATTTTATGAGTGTCTACCAAAAAATATTTGGTTCACTCCTTCATACTAACATTAAACCTAAGCTTCTCATTAGTTTGAATAGCCTTTGTTAGATATCTAAATCTAATCGGTAGTGTAAGTTTAACCTGCATCATAACTTCCCAGTTATGATGCAGAAATAAATAATGAAACACACGGGGAAAATCCACTGAGCAAATGAAGAAGTGCTTGAAAGCTTTTCTAAATCTCTATGCTCCATAAGGCAGTGTGAAAGCAGAGCACCAGCGCTGAGGCAATGAGTAATGCGTCGCTGGAGGTTGTCTGTGTGTCATAATCAGACATAACTGTGGCTTCTGTGACCAAGAGAGAGGAGGAGAGGTAGAGAGGTAAAGGGGGAGGGTTGGGTGTGGGGAGCAGGGAACTCAAACCTTACTGATATTTGCCCCATGCAGGGATGCTGTGTGTGTGTGTGGGTGAAGTTTAAATGGAACCCAGACAGAAGACAAATTTCTAAATGGGTTTATTGTTCTCTGTTTATTTATTTATTTGTGAGCCTCACTGCTTCTGTATGCCTATATTTGTGTTTATATATACTGTGTGTGCATCCGTACGGTAGGACAAGATGCCCATTCTGTTGTGTGTGTGTGTGTGTGTGTGTGTCTTCATGCTTGTTTGCATAATTTCAATAGGATGGAAATAGTGACTTCCTCACGGGATTTTGGGATGTGCTCGCTCTCATCCTGCTCCCTTCCCTCCGACTTTGTGTCGGGCCGTGCCTTTATTCCATTGTTTCTGTTTTCTTTCCCTCAAATGCCTGCTGAAACGCACACTTGGTCACTTGTTATCAGGGTGGAACAGCCTTTTCATTTAGCGACACAGAGAGAGTGTGGGAAAGAAGCAACAAACGTTGTCTCTCTTCATTAGCTCTGTATTTCCACTCGATTGTTGAAGCTGTTGTGAATCCATTAGAATCTTCTTTTTTTTAAATTTCTTCTTAATAATCTTTGCAATATAACACTTGGGATGTTGTTTCTCACACGCCTATCAGCTGATTTGCTAATTCATACAACAGAAGGTGAGCAAAATGAATATTCACATGTGACAGTTCATTTCTGACACTTCATTTGTGATGCCAACAGCAAAACATGTGATGTACAAGTGTACTCCAGTTTGGGTCAGTACAGTGCGGCATCACTGCTGGGTGTAACTTATGCCACAGAAGTCAGTGCAGCACTGTTTCTCCTATGTTTACCCACTTATCCTTGCTGTGGACAGTTACATCAGTTTTCTATAAAGGCAATGAAAACACACTTTTCAAATGTGTGTCTGTGTACTTGGTGCTTGGTCTATAATTTTATGTGAAAACTTAGAGCAGAGAGCACAAGAGGACAGCAGGTCTTTTATAACTCAAAATACAGAAATAAGCAGAGAGAAGCTGATGAAAGCATGGATTTTTATTGAAATCTGTACATCAAACTGACAACTGGAATTTTGGCAGAAAAATCCATCCATTCTTTTTCTGCAGCTTATCCCAGTTTGGGTCGCGGGGGCAGCAGTCTTAGCAGAGATGCCTACAGCCTCCTCTCCCCAGCCCTCAACTCCAGTTCTTCCAGGGGGACACTGAGGCGTTTCCCAGACCAACTAAGAGATGTAAACTCTTCAGCATGCCCTGGGTCTGCCCAGGGCCTTATCTTTGTAGAATATGCCTTAAATACCTCACCTAGGAGGTCTCCACAGGGCATCCTAGTGAGAGGTCCAAACCATCTCAGTTGGCTCCCTTCGATGTGGAGGTGTAGCAGCTCTACTCTCAGGCCCTCCCTAATCAGTGAGCTTCTTAGGCTATCTCTACAGGAGAGCCCAGCCAACCTACAGAGGTTGCTCATTTCAGCTGCTGGTGTCCGTAATCTCATTCTTTCGGTCACTACCCACTGCTCATGAGGGTGAGGAACGTAAGAACCCTTTTCCGACTTAGAAGCATGGCCTCAGGCTTGGAGGTGCTGATTCTCATTCCTGCCACTTCACACTCAGCTGCAAAAGGCCCCAAGTGCAAGCTGGAGGTCACTGTCTGATGATGCCAGAAGAACCACATCATCCACAAAAAAACAGAAAGGTGATTCCCAAGAGTGACTGGATCTGAAATTCTGTCCATAAGAGCTTTGAGCTAACTTGGTGATAAAGGTAGTCCTGACGGAGTCCAGCTCCCACTGGGAGCGGGTCTGACTTACTGCCGGCAACATGAACTAAGCTTTCATCGTGATTGTACACAGACTAAATGGCCCGTAACAACAGGCCAAATTCCCCATAATCCTGAAGCAATCCCCCACAGGACACCCCTGGGTGTTCAGATGCCTTCTCCAAACCCATGAAAACACACGTAGACTGGTTGGGCAAACTCACTCTCATCCTTGAATGTCCTCAAACGGGTAAAGAGCCGGTTCAGTGTTCCACAACCAGGACAAAAACTGTGAAAATAAACTTTCAAGCAATATTGTGTCACTCTTGCATTTTTGCTGTAGTTCGACACTGAATGTCTTCAACAAATCTGGGATGAACCTAACTGAATTTAGAACAAAATCATATTTTTTCTGGCTTCTGAGCTACACATTTAAAGTATGTTACATTTTAGATGCACATTTCTTTTCTGGGTTAAGTTGACGGTTTCTCTGCCAACGTTTATGTCCCAGCGTTTGTGGGCATACCTGGAGGTAGAATAGGAGGCAGATGTTGGACACATACACACACAGAAAAGAAGCATTCATATAGGCTGTATTGTGGGTATGTGTGTATTGTAAATGTTTCCATGTTTTGCCTTATGGCTGCCACTTCAGGTGGGAATTCAGCCAGCTGGAAGCACATGTTACAGGCTCGTCTGACAGAACAGCAAAGAAATGAGTTCACTGCGTGCTCACGCATGAGTTGTTTCCTTGCAGTGACAAATGACTTACATATTATAGTTTATGTATGACTTAGTTACATAGCTTTACACCAAGGGAATATATCGTATCAACCACACAGATGTGTTCAACATTTTTCCCACTGCGCTTCATTAAGCGCTGAGTCAGCAGAAAGAAGTGCAGAGAAATGTTTTGCTTGAGGCTTAATAGCCTGAAAGCTTCACCGAGGAGCCTCGGAGACAGACAGAGGTCTCTCTCTCTCACACACACACACACACACACACACACACACACACACACACACACACACACACACACACACACACACACACACAGTGTTTGAGGTGGAAGGGGAAGATCATCTTTGCTGGAAAGATCTATCCTACTGCTACTACTCTACATCTGGCAGTGCTTACTGTGTGCACTATGTGATTTAAATATTTTTAAAAAATTGTATTCATGTAACATTTTGATTCATTGTGTACACGTGATGAAAATCCTTCGCGGTCCTTCGTTGAATCCCTTCCAGAGATCTGTGCAGTCGTGTTTCAAACGAGCCTGAATATTTTAAACAGTTTTTTTCTTTTGCTGCGTTGCTGGGGGGGAATTGGCTCATCCAACAAAAATATACACAAATGTATGGGCTTTCTGGGAGAGGTTCATCTCATTTGTTTTACATTTTGATCTGACAGATTCTCCCCGCCATCAGCCACCTGAGGCTATTTCATTAGTGTGAAATATGACTGGCAGGACATGCCTACATGGAATGTGTGTTGGAAGCTGTGGAGAACACGTTAAAGTCACAAAGCTCTCCAAAATCATCCCTCTGGATATCTTTTGTGCTGATCTCTGCAGTTTTGTCCTGTATTGTAACCTCCCCGGTGCAAGAGTTCAGTGTTTTGTCAGATTATGTACATTGTTTGATATGAAGAGAGTACAGTCATCCAACATAGAGCAGGAAGACTAGCAGATTAGTCATCAGACAATGAAAACCTCCTTCTAGCTTTCTGCTCATTTCAACCCACATTTCCATGTGAACGTATCTTCATCTTCTTGAGGTTTTGGTCTTAGAGTTTCAGGGAAAGTTTTTTCACCATAAAACACATGAGAATGTTTACTTTCCTTATTGGCCATATCTGGGGAGGGAAAGCAAATAATGGAGGAAAGTTCCTATTAAGGAGTCCATTACACATACCCAAGCTGTTTCAGTTTGCATGATCTGACGTATCCCCGAAAATGAAACACTGCAAGGACCACACTTCAAAGTTCACGTGTTAATTGAGTCAGATTGAGGTCAGATCACGTCACCGCCACAAACAAATTGCTCCTGAATTTGCTTAGGACCAGACTCAGCTCATTTTGGAGACCGTAAGCAACTGTAGTTCCGCATGTGGTGTATGATGGAGGCTGTAAACTGTGTAACATTAAAAAATGCTAACAGCTGCTTTTTATTATTATTATTATTTTTTTTATCAAAGTTGAATGTCTCTGTAGAACTGATCATTTTTGAGGGACACATTTTGTAATTCTAATGTGACATTTGGAAAACTCTGACAGTCTGCAGTGAAAATGTCAGAGAAAAATGTCGCCTTTGTGTGCTTCTAAAAAGAAAAACAAAGGTCAGTACATGAGATTTTGTCACAGTGACAGGTTGGGTGTTTGTTGGAATGAAGGTATGAAGGTCAGATATTGTATGAAAACGTGCGATCGGCGGCGCTCTCACACACACACACGCGCACACACACACACGCTCATTAAGTACTGCATACACAGTGCAATATACCAGAGGGAAGTTTTTGCTGTCCAAAAGGAAAATTAAATAAAAATGACAGTTTTGGAATAATGTGCTTTGAGTAATCAAAGACTGAGTTGTTTGGCCACAGTAACGTGTTTGGTGCAGACCAAAGAAAGCTTTTTAGTAGGTGAAACTCATGACTTGTGAAGCATGGGGGGAGTTGCTGCCTCATATATGGAATTTGCCTCATATAAAAATGCTTGAAGATAATGTGAGGCCTGTCTGAAAGTTGAAGTTGACCTGAATTGGCCTCTTCAGCAGGATATTAATCCTACTAGAAAATCTGCCAAGAAATAGCTCGGAAAGAAGAGATGAAGGTCTACAAATGACCAAGTGGAGAAAAGTATGGCTTAGAATCAAATGGAAACATTTATAGGGATTTAAAATAGCCAGCATATGCAAGAAACCCTGCAACGTGCTGAAGCGGAAGAAGTTTTGCACAGAAAGGAGACTGGACTGCAAAGAATGCCTCCTAAAAGTTATTTCTGCTAAAGGTAGCAACAGTAGCTCCTGATGCTAAGGCGGTACTCACATTCACCAGGGAAGAATACACATTTGTTGAATAAATGATTGACAGAGCTAATGTTGTTCAGATAGAGCTGTAGTCTTCACTACGAATATGTGCTTGTCCAAATGTGTCAAAAAAAAAAAATCTAACAGTTTACAATAGAATGCACTTTATTTTTCAAATTCATTTTTTTTATATTAAGTGTGTCTGACAGTATAAGGGACTTAAATAGGTAAGCTGTGTTTCTGTGCAGACTCTTGTCTCCTGCCTTTTAACATTCCTGTAAAAGACCTTTAAAAGCTGCAACCTCAGCTTTATGGTTATTACAAGCTCTCTCTGTCTGTGCACTGTGTCTGCCTCTTTTTATGGTGATTTGTGTTTAAAGTACAGGGCCTGTGTGTAATAATCTACATTAGTGTACACTGTAGGCTACAGTTAAGGCAAGAGAATTGGACATAAATAGAGCCAGTGACCATCTTCTAAATATTATCTTCCATTTGCACAGAATAGTGCAGAACAGTCGGACCTTTTTGTTGGTCAGGTCTAACATGAAACCTGCAGAACATTTTTGAGTGGACAGTGATTTATACTGTAGTAGTGAGTCACTTGTGCACAGGGGTGCCCTGTGACAGCTGGGATAGGAGGTTATAGAGGCTTCAGCTTAAACCACTGCACCATTACATCTATCCTCCTGCAGCATTTTGACTTTTTTCTCTGTATACTGCTCACTTGATTTCATCTGCCACTTCACTCCCTGTGATTGGCCAAAACCTCCTGATGGAGCTAGATTTGCTAAAGCTTAAAAAGCAGAGCCCAGATGAGGTGCAGGACTTTTGACTTGCTTTACTGAGCTTTAATGAACTTAAGATGCTGGTTGATTAATTTTATTATGTTTAGACAGTTACAATCGATGAACAGTGTTTATGCTAAGGCAAGCTTAACTTAGGAGAGTCGAAGTACTTCTTAAAGCCCTCCTCCCGCAGTTATTCCCCCAACCTTAAACACTTTACATCTTCCATTAACGCATATATTTTTCATTCTTTACTATCATTTATTCCATCTGTTCTGCAAATACTAAAAATCCCAGTGCTTTAAACCAAACCACTTCTTTCGCAACATCAAGCTTTAATTTATACAATTTACATCATTTGCAACAAAATCTTACAGCAGTTAAACGTTCAGCGTCAGTCTCTCTTGCGATTGGGCTTTCAGCTTTATGTAGTACTCAAAAGCCATTGCACACAATCCTGAAATGTCAGATCGTGAACCTACCATTTGTAAACAAGAGTCCTTGTTCAGTGATGGGAATCATTTAAAGATGTTTTATATGTTAGGCTGTTGGGTAATACTGTGGGTTTTGTTGGGCTGTTTGCTGATCAGCGAATGCCTTTTTGCCATTTGTGCGTCACTACTGTCTTTTTTTCTTTCCTGCATCAGCATCACTGCAGGAATATTTACTACAAATGTAGAAAATTTCATTCCTGAACAAAGGTGTTGTGTCATGACTGGGAATGTTGTTACAGCTACGCAAAAAGCAACTAAAAAAAAAAAGAAAAGTTTGTCAATCTTAACATCTTTCTTTAGTCAAACACAGAAAGCAGGCTTGGATAGGACAAAATACAAAATACCCTCTGGGTCTGCCAAAGTGACCTTTTTTCACCTCCAGTAATAAATGTGCCAGTGCGACACTGACCAGACCGAGCTAACAGCCTCCTCTAACTCCTTATTGACCCCATTTGGGTCTTCCTGCTGCAAACGGCAAGGGAAGAGAAAGGGACGAAAGAAACTTCGTGGCAGCATTTTTTTCCCCGTATAAACAAAAGAATGTTTTGTGCTTCTTTCTCACCTTCTATCTCGCCCTGAAATTATTGGTTAAAATTTTGCTTCAACAGAAAAAGCAAAGGAATAGCTGACCTGCTTGTGCTTGACGTGGGGTTGTAGCTGCTCCTTGATAGTCATGATACATAATATGTAATTTGTGCAATGCACATACAGTGGTCACGTTGTGTTTCACTTGTGTGTGTGTGTGTGTGTGTGTGTGTGTGTGTGTGTGCACAAGGCTTTGAAATTGTCTCTGGGGCTTAATGAAAACAGCTGTTTTTCTCTTTCCCCGACAGGTAACCACATGCTGTTAAGAGTGCTACCCTCGGTCTACCCCAAACAACCAGATACCATTCATCATCACCTAGGCAACCTGACTGCCATGATGCCACAGCTGGAATCCACTGAGCAGCAACACCTGATCAG
Organism: Pterophyllum scalare; assembly: GCA_024447675.2. Classification (NCBI taxonomy): domain Eukaryota; kingdom Metazoa; phylum Chordata; class Actinopteri; order Cichliformes; family Cichlidae; genus Pterophyllum; species Pterophyllum scalare. Next base: position 20,857 of record JAMQGT020011597.1, on the reverse strand, counting down.
ACTTATTCAAATGGTCGCTGAGCAACATCCACTTGTGAGTGTTTGTGTTGTTTTCACCATGTTAGAAATAAAGCGCACGTTACTGTGGGTGAAACCAATGATCCACTTTCCTTCACCTGCAATTTAAATTTGAATTTGAATCACTGTGCTACTAGAAGTCAGTGTTCCTGCTTTTCGGCCAACATGGTAATAAATTCCAGGTAGTTATTCGGGGAGTAACAAGACCAGGCACATATATAGTCAAGTAAATCAACAGTATTGGTCATTACAAAAATCATTTTTATGTTTCTGTAATGGTTAATCCACCGGCATGCTCAAGCTCTTTAATCCAAATGATATTTTTAATGCTAAAGTACAAATATTGCTGTTATTAATATGTTGTTATAACCTAGTGGTACTTAAACAGTATATACATGCTACAGTATTCCATACTGCTATTAAAAGCTAAAATGAGGTGAATACATTGCAGTCGGAACTGGTGGGTCATCTGAAAATTAAACACTATTTAGAAAAGAAGTCTTGAAATGCAACATGTGTGATTGTGCCGCTTCTGCCAGTTGACTCATTTCCGCCTATGAGTCAAATGTATGCAAATGAGTGTGTGCTGAAATGTTAAAAAAAAAAATGCCCTGGAAAATGGAGAGGATTGAGGAATTGGAGCTTTGCATGTGGTGTACACGTTTCTCAGCAGGAATTCCCTTAATCCTGGATGTTTTAGACTCGAGCTGCCGATGTTCAACATGAATTGCGGGGGGGGGAGGAGTACCACATACCAAGCAGAGCACATGGTGGTAAAATGCAGCCTCAGTTGAGAAACAAAACCAGCCATCTGGAGTTATTCTAATCTGAACCCCCCACATAGACACTGGAAAATATTTTTGCTGTGATTGTAGCTGTGTTTGTCACAGCAGTTACCAAATGTTCAGCATCTTGATATTCACTTACTGAAAGTGATGCAGTATTTAAAAAAATGGCATTCATGTGGAACTTTTAAATTGCATAACTTATTTTTCATTTGTCAGACAAAATTGTTAACAGAGCAGATACAGTTTGATAGTCTTTCAGAACAAGTGACTCATATAGTAGCAATAGAAGGCCGGGCTCTGGTGGATGTTGTTGGACTGTTCCAGTCTATTATGACCCATACAGATAATGAGGAGGAGCTTTTTATTCACTCAGTTTTTCCAGACAATCCTGCCGCCAAGCTTTTGTTTATTAGTCATGAGTCTTTTCATCTCACTCCAAGGTCACTCCTCTCACCTCCGGTCTTCACTGGAAAGCTCAACCCTCATTTTGGTAGTTCTTATTTACAATGAATAATGTGGTTTTTTTTTGTTTTGTTTTTTTTTCCTTCTCTCTCTCTGTGTGTGTGTTTGTTTCTTTCTTCTCATCCATGCAGATGTTGAGTCCTCAGGTTCCCACATTGGTCAGTTACCTAGGGAACCAGTCCCTGACTGAGGCTCTTTTGGGTGCACTTGTTGATGTGTCTCAAGCAAGTCCTTCCTCACTGGTCAGCTTTCTGCCAGCGCTCAGGATTGTGGGACAGCAGTTCCTTGCTTTCCTGGCTCATGTGGCCAAAATCCATGGTGCTGTGGGTATCATCAGTGAGGTAAAAAAAACACACACACACACACACACACACACACACACACACAAAATCAATCTTCTTGTGCACCTCTGGGTCATTTCAGGTGCATTTATTTTTAGATTGTTTCCTGGTAACTACTATAATTCTCACACACCACCTCCCCTCCTCCCCAGATTTGGCATCCTGTGATTTTGTCTTCCTCTAAAAAAAAAAATTCAAGTTTAAGAGACTTAAGTGTAGAGTGACAAAATGTGACTTCCAGGGAATGATCTGAAAATAGCGGCTGTACTGGAAGTGGTCCAGTGCTGCCCAAGGAGACTACCTTGAAGGGATGATGGGTCATAGTTAAATCAGGTAAGAATTTAGAATTTTAGGAGTGGATTTGAGGAATTACCTGATCACAGTGCTTACATGTGCTTGCAGCAGTTTGCTGTTGATACAGAAAGTGAAACTGTGTCTTTTAGTGGCACTTCAGGTGGATTGTGACTGGATGGCATGCCAGTTTTATACAGTAGGTGGCTTAATTGCGTACAGAATCTGCGAAAGATGAAAATGAATATGACCTATGTTTGCCTAGTAATACAGGGCACATATGATTAAGAAGGTAGGTTTTTTTTCTTGTGTTGTCCAAGTGTTCTTGGAAAATATGCTGAATCCCAAAGTGAATTCCTGATCAGGCCATCACTTTGCATCAGTGTGTGAATAGGATAAGTGGATACACTTTAAACACTTTAAAGTAACACCATGACATAAAGTCTTATTTTACCATCTGTTATTAACTCAAGTTAGAATATGAAGAGAAACAAGCGAAACAAGTCTGAAGAAAATAATAGAAACAAGTGGAGGTCATTGAAACACACTTAAACAGGCAGGAGTGATTATTTTAATGGGTAAGAAAGAATGAGCACTCATATGACTTGTTCTCTCATGGTCTGCCAAGTATAAAACACACACACACACACACTGGATAGATAAGCTGGGCAGATCCGGAGGTTTGGACTGCCGTCTAACACCTGCATACATCAGTGTTCAGTGGAATTGTCTTTCCCAACACGTGCCGACACTTCTTAGGGCTTAGAGGGGTCAGAGACTGTTATTCTGGCAAGTGAAGATCTAATTTGAAGCAACAGTGAAGGAGCAATGTTCTAAGCCTTAGCCTAATGTTGCAAATATAACACAATTTTAGGGAACATTAACCTCAGGTTCTCTCTGTGCGTAAAGCAGAAAATCAGCTGTACTGGAAAATGGATTTTTAAATCTTAGCTGCACATGTGGGAAATTTTGTTTTGAAATTTGTGAATGTTTTCTGTGCATCCAGAAAAATTATCGACAGAATTGGTGGCAAAGGGCAGCCCTGGCAAAGTCCAGCACCCACTGAGAACAAGTCTGTCTTATAGGTGAATGTGAATCAAGGACCACCACAGTTTGTCTGTCCCTGACTTCCATGCAGCTTCAATGAGGCATATCAACCATGATGGACCAATGATATTCAGAACTCAGGGCTATCCTTAACCCAAGGGGTTGACCACCAGGGAGTTTTTTTTTTAACTACCTTGGCAACCTCTGCCACAGCAATGAGCAAGTCGTCTTCCCATTTGTCCCCAGTGCCCGTTTCCTATGTGGAGGTGTCAGTAGGGATCAGGAGTATTCTTTCTCTGCCTGACTATATCCTTAGTTGAGATCATCAGCACTCTTAAGAGCTTGAAAAAAGAAGGCAACTGGACTTCTTTAGGTTTGTGATGACGTTTTGCTCTTAAGACTATCATGACCTGGATGACTGAGAACCTACACAGACATGTCATCAGAACTCCATTCCCATTGTAGGCAGTGTGGATAAGAGACTACACCACCCACCCCCCTTGAGCTGCTAGTTTACCATAACCCTTGCATCCTCTGGGTCAAACAGGCGCCAGAATCAGGGGGATACAAATATACACACCCCCCCCCACTCTGTGCCTCTCATCAGGGGCAACGCAAGAGTGGAATCGAATCCAGCACCTTTCAAGGAAATTGGTTCCAGAGCCTGAGCTGTACATTGAGGTGAACTTGACTATGTCTAGCCAGTATCTCTAAATCTCATGAACAAGCTTGTACTCCTTCCCACCAGAGAGGTGATATTTCATGTCTAAAGAGCCAGCTTGACTGCCAAGGTCAGTGCCTCTGACTGCCACCCAATCCACATAGTACCTCCCCATGGGGCTAGTTCCTCCTGCTGGTCCTTGTGGCTCATTTTGGCTGAGCCCGTGGGCTAAGGCCCAGCCAAAAAGCACTTTCCAGTGAGCCCCTCCCCAGGGCTGGCTCCAAGGTGAAGCCGCAGTGACCCTGTCCTGGGGGAAATAACATGGACCATTGATTTCAGTCTGTTTGGCCCCTCAGCCAGAACCAGTTTGCCTTGGATGACCCTACGAGGGGAAAATTGTCCCTGACATAGTTCTTGTTATCACTTGGGTACACAAACCCCTCCACCATGATAAGATGGTGATTCATGGAGTTGCTGAACCAATGAATCACGTGTGACCCCCCCCCCCAAACACAGACACAAGTTATTCATGTCTCTACTGAGTTTTGTACCAACTGAAAAGGCAATCATGGCTTTGAATACTGCTAATACGGTATGACAGCTCCTGTTATATCTAATAAGTTCACATTTTGTAGAGATTAAGAATACCAAAATTTGTCTTAAAAGAAACACAATTTGTTCCATGTGCATCATTTAACCTATGGGTTACACACATGGCTGCCATCAGATGCTGCTCAGGTTGCACTCTAAGTATGTTTGTTGCATTAAAAAAGGGATATTTCAGTCACAGTGGCCTCAAACACTCGAGCTGGTTATAACAAGTTAAATAGCAAACTGTCATTTTCCTTTACCTGTCACACTGTGATGAGGTTCTCATCATGGGTCTTGACAATATATTGGATTGCTTTTGATTAAACTTCATAAAAATGAATAATAAAAATAATATGCAAACTCCACAGAGAAAGGCCAAGGTGGATTCAAACCCAGGACCTTCTTGCTGTGAGGCAATAGTGCTCATCACCTCACCACTGTGCTGACCCTAACAATAACCTACAAAATTAATTTTGTTCTCTTCAACCTGTGATGTACTGTTACGCAAATGTTAATAAAATGAATTAATACAGAAAAAGAGTTTAAAAAAAATTTCTGCTACAGATCAGCGTGCTTACACCGTATCATAGTGAACACACAGGTACAGCCTCACAGAGTCTCACAGGTTGTATCATCTTCATCTGAAAGTGTTCAGTGTAGACCCTTGTGGGGGACGGGTTTAAAAAAGAACAGATCTCTTTGCAGAGGCCACAAGACTTGAAGTCCAGCTCTTTCACTAAGAATTTATGTAACACTGTAATAATACATACGCTAAAGACCAACTTTATAGTCAGTCTGTGATGTGTGTGTGTGTGTGTGTGTGTGTGTGTGTGTGTGTGTGTGTGTGTGTGTGTGTGTGTGCGTGTTGGGGAGGGGGGGGGGTGAAATTGACAGCCAGACAGGTGAAGGCCCCACTTTCTCTTTTCCTCTGGGTGCATTTTAGCCAGTTTAACAACAATTTGGGGGAAATTAGCAAAAAAGGAAAATACATTATGACTGTCTCCACATGAAGTGCTCCCCCCTCCGCTCGTACACATATACAAACACACACAGAAACCGACATGCACAGAAATCTGAAAGCTTGGAACCATAATAGGTTTTCTATTACTCCAGGGCAAAGTTGAATGAACGTTCCCTTCCTCCTCAATCTTCTTGTCAGAAAACCTGCCAGCGCAGTTTTAACACACTCACAAATACGCATACGCTTTCAGATACACAGTTTGTCGGACCTCAGTGTCCTGCCTTTCTTCACATTGGAACCATTTGGAAAATAACCAGTGCTTTCTGGGAAATGCCCCTGCTGAGGCCTCCTGATGATGGCAGTGGAGAGAGCCTCCCGTGGGTTTGTGTTTGTGCCCTGCAAACACACACACACACACACTTTCATACTGGGATGCATTTGTTCTTGATTGCACAAGTCTTTCTCTGGCTTCCCTCAGCCACCTGAAGGGAGTTAGTCTATGCTGTGTTTGTGGACTTATTGCGTGTTAGATCAGAATATGTCACTGGTGAAAGAAACCCCTGTACACTGTATGTCCTCGGGCAAAGGGAAATAACTGTTGCAAAGCACACAATCCCACTATATGTTGTTGTACAGAGAAAAAAAAAAGTTCCAGTAGTTTGGCACCTAACCACAGAAACACTGTTGAAACAACTAGATGACCGGCTTGTGACTCCTTCTGTTGCTTTCCTTGAACTGTTTCTGGGGGACTGTTCTGAGCTAAAGTTGACTAATTAAGTGTTTGAGTGTGAGGAGCAGAATCTTTCTCTCACTTGCTGCTGAGCTCATGTTTTTCACTCTACAGGCATCATTTTTATCACTAAGAAGTATCATTAAAATTTATCTTCCTTCATCTGTAGGCATCTGAGGAAGAGGAGTGCTGTCTAATTGCCCCATAGAGATGCGTGATAATTTGATCAAAGATAATTGGAGTAAAATAGAAGCTACCTCTTTTTCTAGCTTTCTCCCATGAGCACATTTCTAACACTAGGAACACAAAAATACCACACATCTGTAGCTCAACTCCATGGGGCGCTCACGGTTTTTAAACCATATAAATATGAGTTGCGGTTTGGATTTCATGAGCTGTTTCTTAGTGACATTTCACATGAATTTCTTCTATCAGTTACAAGGAATGCCATCACCACCAACTTTAACTGGTGCTTAACAGGTGATGAGCCATGATTTGTTTGGATTTGGATCATTCTGATTAGTGGAAAAACGCAAAAACTTTATTGTTTACATGACACGTGTTAGCAGCATGCGACAGAGTCGAGCAGTAGCAACAATCTCACTGCAGTTTCTTCAAACAACACATTGTCTTTCATTGGCTGCTGACATCAATACAAGACGGGTTGATTCAGCTCTGAACTCCTTCTGTACATAGGGGTGATCCAGTAATATTTGCAATGTATTTAAAATTCCTATTTCCTTTGTATTGTTTATTAGAAATAAATGGAATAGCTTCTTTAATCTGTATAGTATGACCAAAATTAGTCACATCCCGTCTCAAAGCAATGCTGAGAAACTAGTGTATGTGGTTCTTATTTCTCCCCCCTGAGCCTGGTTCTGTTGGACATCTCTTCCTGTTAAACAGGAGTTCTTCTTTCCCACCATTGCCAAGTGCTTGCTCTGATGGTTGGGGGGTTTCTCTCTAACACTGTAGGGGTTTACCTTCCAATATAAAGCACATTCAGACAACTGCTGTAGTGAATTCACTCCGTATAAATGAAATTGAATTCAATAGAAAAATAATGAGAGATTTAAGATCTAAAAATGTATATTTGCTTGGTTACATTAGATTATTTTTATACCCCGATAGCTTTATATCAGAGAGGTCATAAAGTCAAGCTCAGCTGATAACGGCTGATCTTAGAGCCAGCTCATATGCCAGCTGATGACCGTCACTAATGTGCATCCCGTTGGCAAGTCTCAGACAGGGTGTGCTATTCCAGTTTCTTTAGCCTGCCAGCAGTTGCAGCTGCCTCTCCAGGCCACTTTGCAACACACCCCCACCCCTGCTCCACATTTTCATACTGCGCCTGACTATGTGTGTGGCATTATGGTGCCTGCGCTGTTATATATCTCTGTGAGTAAACAAATGTCTCTTAACTAAAAAGGTCCCTGGCAGAACTTACACTGTTCTTAAAACAGTGGAGATACTGATAGAATATGTGTGCACGGGATAATATAGAGCATACATTCTGCAGTTAGATAAGACTGAAAGATAAATATATTCATATGTGTTTTGGAGGTTAATCCTTTTTTACCCAGTAATTTTGGCCATTAATTAATTCATGAAGATGCTATAGAGTGGCTGCAGCTCTCATGGGAAGAAAGGAAAATAGAAATAAATAAATAGATATAATTGGTTAGTGAGCAGGGAGAGGATTTGGCTTGTCACTGAACCGATGCAGTGTTTTCTTTCTTTGGTTTTTCTTGTTTTGCTTTGAATCCCTCAGTATGTAATGGTTTGAACACACCAGCACAGGTGCCATTGCCAGAAGAGCTCGGCTCAAATGATTGTCAGTGACTGAAAATAATGGGCCACAGTTTGAGGCTCCCAGGGGATGTATTTAGGCATTTATTTGTGCAGACAGGCTGAAAAACCATAATCTCTAGATTTGTGTCAGTCTTCTGCAGATTGGCAGTTTGGGAGAGTATCTTCTCCTCTGCCATCATTTTGTTGGAAAACATGGAAACTCATAATTAAAAACAGCGAACAGTTCTTTTTAAAGATCTTCCTGTTATTGTCCTGTTTGGCAGAGCTTTACAAAAGAGTTTGGTTATTAAACTCGTAATGTGTTCAGGATATGAAATCAACGCCAAGTGCTGTCTCCAAATAATTAAACATAAATTGAAGATTGAAGAGAGTTTCATATGTCCGGCACATTTTTTTCATTTCTAATTTTTTATGCTGTTACTGTGAAGTGTTTCAGTTCCAAACTGAAAATGATGCAGGCCCTGCATAAGCATATGCTGCAATATTTGGAAGAATGTTAGTAAGTCGAATCATCTTGACTCTAAAAGCCTGAACTTTTGGTAGAGAAGTAGCACACATTCTCATAAAACCTGAGCTCCAGCCGTGCTCCTGATTCATTTTTGTGCCGGGGCTTGGAAACTCCTAAATACCTGCTTGGCATGTTGTTATGATTTAAAAAAAAAAATCAAGTTCTCTCTTTTCTGGTGGTTTTAGGATCCAAATAATATAAATGTGGTATCCTACAGAGAGTGTTTGTGAGAGGTCTGAACTGCATTGTTCTCTCCTGGTTACAGTGTGTTCTACAGCGCTGTAAACAGAGGCTGGCTCTGCCTTCCACCAATCAATCGGTTCTTATCTTGGTCAAAGGAGGAGAGAGAGTGTTTTAGGTTTTTAGTTCAACACTGGGCGTTTTATAAGCCCAAAGAATTAGGAAAAAAACAAAACAAAGGGTTTCTGCTTTTGACCACAGATGGGGATTTTTTGGCTTCAGTTCTGCCCTAAAACACTGCAAGAGAGCGCTCGCTCACCTTTGATCATCTGCTGTTATGAGGATTTGTGTGCTCTGTTCAAAAAAGGTGGCTGCTTCTTTTAAATAACCATCCAAAATGGATGGGGATATAACCTTGCAGTTAAAGAACTGATTACATTAAAGTGTGCGTTACACAATGTTGTATACAGAGATATATACAAAAGAGGTATGAACCTTCTTTTGAGGAAAGGGGGTGGGGGGTGGGGGTATGGATTGACTAGGTCATATTCTTTGTTAAATATTAGTCTGTCAACAGTCACCAGACTGTATATGTGCCTGATTTCATTTATACAGAAACATGCTGGGAGTGACAAAATGCGGTTATTTCCAAGACCAATGGGAACGAGATTACATTTGGGAAAAGAAGAAGTTTGTATTTTAAAATGTTTGCTGGGAGCCAGTCTGCATGTGTTTGTATTTATGATTGTTTGCCATGATTTAGAAACAAGTAACACCAAACCCTCCCAAACAGCCTGGAAGAGGAAGACTCATGTGTGTTGAATTACCATAGCTAAAATGTATTCTTTCTTCACCAAAACACATGCAAGTCAACAGTATTTCCAAACCGCCACAAAAAAAAAAAACCCAAAAAAAACACTGGCCCCATTTTAAATGAAAAATGAGCTATTAAACAGTAAAATATCATCCTGAAAATCCTCAGTTGTTTTTCTATTCCCTGTGTTTAATTTTAAACCAATACCAGGATTGACTGTAACTGATACTATGTGTTGTCTTCTTTCTCCAGACTCATGCTCACAGCTCATTGGTCTACCTGGTGTCCCTTCTGGGCAGCATGGAGCACAGCTTTCACCACACCCTCCTGCTGGAGATCAGAGCCCTGACTGACCGTTACCCACCTTTGCTGGGCGGCTGCGGTAAAGACATCTATAGGATGAGTAACTCTTTCACTGCTATAGCCAGACTTCTGGGAAGACGGCTGGAGGAGAAATCAACCACATACCGCAGGTTAGTAAACACATGCTAATGTGGGATGATGGGGGAGATACTTACTTTATATTTCTCCATGAAACCTAAAGCCTTAAATAGTGTCTCTATAGCCTCTCTCTCGGATTGCAGCAAGCTAGTATGAAGAGTAGCTAGAGACACCTAAAGCTTCATTATCAGTGTTGACAAGGGTTGCTGATTATTTTCTCAGGTGTTACTTTAAGTAAGAACATTACAGTGCACATTTCTTCCTTTCATTTTAAAGGGATATCTACACTCACCGGCCATTTTGTTAGATACACTTGTTCAACCACTTGTTAATGTAAAAGTCTAATCAGCCTGTCACATGGCAGCAACTCACTGCATTTTGGTATGTAGACATAGTCGAAATGACCAGCTGAAGTTCAAACCTGAGCATCAGAATTGGGAAGAAGATTTAAGTGACTCTGAGCATGGCATGGTTGTTGGTGCCAGGTGGGCTGGTCTGTGTATTCCACAAACTGCTGATCTACTGGGATTTCCCCACACGACCATCTCTAGAGTTTACAGATGGTTGAAACAGATGGTATGAAAAAGAGAACATTTCCAGTGAGCACAGTTCTATGGGAGAAAATGCCTCGTTGATATCAGAGCTCAGAGGAGAATGGCCAGACTGCTTTGAGCTGATAAGAAGGCAGCAGTACTTCAAATAACCACTTGTTACAACCAGGAGAGCATCTTTGAATTAACAACACATCCAAACCTTAAGCAGAGGCTCACCAAAATTGGACAACAGATTGGAAAAGCATTGCCTGGACTGATGATTCTCAATTGCTGCTGCGACATTCAGATGGTATGGTCAGAATTTGGCATGAACAACATGACATCATGGATCCATTCTGCCTTGTATCAGTGATTTAGGCTGGTGGTGGTGGTATAATGGTGTGAGGGATAGATTGTTAGCACGCTTTGGGCCCCTTAGTACCAACCGAGCATCGTTTAAATGCCACAGCCTGCCTGAATGTTGTTACTGACTATGTCCATCCTTTTATATTCAGTATATTCATCTTCTGATACTGCTTCCAGCAGGATAACACACCATGTCACAAAGCTCAAATCATCTAAAACTGGTTTCTTGAACACCAACAATAAGTTCACTACACTCAAATGGCCTCCACACTCACCAGATCTCAATCCAGTAGAGCACCTTTGGGAAGTGGTGGAACGGGAGATTTGCATCATGGATGTGCAGCTGACAAATCTGCAGCAACTGTGTGATGCTATCATGTCCATAAGGACCAAAATCTCAAATATTTCCAGCACCTTGTTGAATCTGTGCCACAAAGAATGAAAGCAGTTCTGTAGGCAAAAGTGGATCCAACCTGGTGTGAGTCACTATGAGATACTAGTCAGTATCAGAAAGAGAATTTACATACTGAGTCGACGCATTCACTAAAATCAAATCTGGGTTCGTTACAGCACACTGTCATTTAAGGCCATTAAAATATTTTCATTTTGGTTTTGTCTTGAAAACTGTTTCGAAAAACAGTCTGCATGCACAAGATGTGAACACACCATACTATGCATAAGTTGGCCAAGAGTCATCTGGCTGCCCTGTGGGAATGACACACACGGCTCTCTTCTAAATAAGAACATTGTGTGCAGAGTTTGAGGCTTCGAAAAGCTTTGCTTGGGGTCTTTTGGAAGAAAGATAGAAGGAAAAATGTATTTGAGGGAGGCAAGGCAGTTTATTAGTGAAAGAGCAGGGGGTGAAAAGGAAGCCCTCTTTCAAACAAGTAGAATGTTTGAAGGACATTTGTGTAAAAACAGAAGTAGGGACCGAAAGACAGATGGGGGGGGCCACAATTGGAACCAGTCATTGTGCAAATGCACCTAACTAAGCCAAAACTTGAAAGAAGAAGAGAGTTTGCTGAAAATGTGTCCAGTTGTGCCTTTTCAGCTTCCCATGTACCGCACTTATAATCCAAACTATGTCTCTGTGTGTGCATTTGTTTCTCTGTTACAGGGTGGAAGAGGGGTTTCCGTCAGATGGAGGAGGAAGAGGGGCACCAGAGCAGCAACTGCAGGTAAAGATCCAGGCCTTTGAGGAGAAATTGGGGCAGACAGGGGAAGAGGAGGAGGCGGAGGCAGAGGAGGACTCTCCTGGCCCCCAGCGACGCTACAGCCTCAGCCAAACAATCAGGGAGGAGAGCCGTGAGATGAGATTCAACAGGTCAGTTAGTATGTAACAAGTACACACTTCTGCTCAGTATCTTCTTAAATATGGGAAGATTTATTTTTATGAAGATTTGACTGTTTTTGCTGTCACCGTGTGGCCTGGTGTATTTGAAACCAAGAAGATATTTTTCTTTGTTTGTTGAACAAAGTAAAAGTAAACACAAATTTATCTATTAAGGGATTATACTGATACGGGGGGGGTAACCTCTGGGGAGTGAGTGTCTATCCCCCAGACAGTAACATAGCATACAGGTTAGATCGCTATCTCTGGATCACTTTTGACTGAAGTGGCCCAGAGAAAAAAAAACATTTCTGTGTACTGTGATTTATAACTGGCAGTGTGGCACTGTTCATCAAAAGTAGTGGAAGTGGGTTGCAAAGCAGCTTGCAGCAACAGCTGGAAATGTAGCAGGCTAAAGCAGTTACAATAGGGCTCCCTTTATGAGATTTGCTGATGGGATGAGCAAAAGGGTACCAGGTGAACCAGCAGCCAATGTGGGCTGGCATATAAAACAGCTGGTACATTAGCTGTGCTTTAGCAAAAATAAGCACATCTTTAATGTCTAAGTTTTGGAGTGATTTTTTTTTCTAATTATGTCTAAGGTTTTAGGAACCCTGATACAAAAGGACCTTTTCATTGCCAGTATTTGGGGTTTTATTTGTACCCCTCAAGCTATCATCTTTACAGTACAAAATACTCACTTTTACATCCCTCTTGGCGAGATGTTGCATCCTACTCCCGTAGAAGTCCTCCAAATCCCCCAGCTATTGTTTTGTGGCTTAAGGATGTTATATAATTTCTCAAAGTAGAAAAGATCAGCCTAACAGTTAAAGGTTGTTCTGTTGGATTTCTTAAAAACTGGAATCATTTCATTGATTATTTTAATTCCTTACCAACTCTCACTGTAGATTGACCCCATATACAATGCCTATTCATTTAATTACCTTTCTCCCAACTTTTTATTTGTTTATATATACATACAGACATTGATAGTTGCTTTATGTGTTCTGTTTTGTTCTGTGTTTAGAAAAACAAAAAACAACTGAACCTATTGTTGTAATATGAATGTTGCTGATCCTTTTCTCTTGATTTAAAAAAAATACTCTCAGTAATGTCCCCTCATTTCCCCTCATTCCATTTTACTTCAGTAGCTTTCCAACAGAAAGAATGTAACATTTTTTATTTGCTTTGTGGCATTTTAACTATTATTTCATGCTCTCTCCCCTAGGTCAAAGAGCCTGGCTCTCCATGCCGTGCGTTCTCGCTCCATCGACTCAGACACCGGGGAGGAAGGTGAAGGTGTGGAGCTCAGCACAGATAGCGCCTTTTCCAACACTTTGCCTAATCAGCATCCAGAAAACCATGATGACTCATCTGCTGAGAGGAAATTGACAGATGGCTCTCTCGCCATCATGACTCCACTAGACAGAACGATCAAAGAGGCTGAAAAAGATCAAAGTGGAGAGAAGGATGGACAGAAGAGGGAGCGGAGGGAAGCTGACAAACTCTTCATCCATTTAAGAGACAATATGCAGATGATCAGAGAGTTATGTAAAGAAATGGTGCAGCAGATCCCCATCCCAGAGCAGTGTGTGATAGAAGGTAATGCATGCTTTCTCTGAGGCCACTGCTAGAAGCAGAATACAGTGTTACTGGCCTTAATATTATATTAAAGGCCAATGGTATTTATGGAGAAGCTGATCTATAAAAGCAGAATCCACAGAGAGAGAGACAGGTGCAGGGTTTATCTAACCTGCTGAACCTGAGTGAGATTACAGTCAGACATGATTGATTAATGAGATGTGTTATGAATATAAATCAACTTCCCCTTTCTTTCATTCCAACGTTGTCTTTTAAACATACAGATGCAGACGCAGTCTTGCACAGCACTCAGCTGACGGTTGATTTGTGCCTCCTAAGCCCCAAATTTAGAAGGATTTGTTTCTCCAGGGGAAGTAGTTTGATTTTAGTTATGCACGAGCTGATTACAGATTTTAATCCTACAATTCCTCCCCCCCCGGCTTATTAGTTACACTCCTGAAAGCCTGTTGTATTTTTTTTGGTCCTTCCAAAATTTCTATCCTGTCTGTTCAAATACTGTACACTGATTATCTGTGTGCTAAAAGCTTTCCAGTCACTGAGAATCAGCAGCCCATGAGGTGATGAGGTTCATGTGATTTTTTTCCTGTGGAATTTTCAACCACCTCCTGTAATTTAGCGGTGGCTAAAACCCCATCCAGACGGCATCAGTCTAGTTAGGGAAGCGCACAGCGAATATATCATGCCTAACCATGCCCGATATGTCATATTAATCATTTATATATGAGCCTTTTGAAGGGTTATTTGACATTAACAGTGAGAGGGGAATCAGCACACACACACACACACATACAGACACACACACACACACAGAATATGCACTGAAAAAGTAGCCACTGTTTCAGCTAAATGGCTGATCTGTGTTTGCACCCACCAAGGAAACAAGAGAAACATTTGAATGGCATCTAATCTTTGCAATTCAGTTTAAAAATCACATCATCTTAAAATATTATTTTCAATGGAAAGTGAAAATAGTTGTTAGCCGTAAACCAGGCCTTGAAGAAAGGCTGGTTTCACCTTTGCTGGATTCGATTATAAAATCAAACTAGCAGTGTGTGTGTGTGTGTGTGTGTGTGTTTGTGCATGTGTGTGTGTCAGTACTTTTAGATTTCCTTACATTATCACTGGCTGCAGTAATATGCACACAACTTTTCATCTCTGATTGAAAATATTTCAATTGAAAATTTTGGGTCAACTATTTACATGGAATGTGATTTAATACGGGATCGTGTGTACATGCACCGATGTCCTAATCGGAACAGTGTGACGTATTAAAAACAAGCTCCCTCCGCACAGGGACAGTTCAGCTGGGACGCTGCCGTATTTGGAAAGAGGAGAGCGTGTTGTCCCCATGTGCTTACCTCAAGGCGGAGGGCATACGCAGAAGGAACACAGCCAGAAAGAAATCAGTAATCAATTTGTCTTGTGACCGGCTTACGAAAAGGTTTATTCCAACCCTCTTGGGCCTGCTTATTCTGATTGGGGTGTTTATGTGAAGCATTTTTATTCTGTTTGGGTTTAATTCTAGTCTGTGACTATCTGGCAGCTAAGGCATGGTGAACTAGGGTTATAAATACAGAGGGAGTTGATTAGGGCAGTGTGTTTAAGTGAGCAGAAGAGGCACTGAAGGTCAGTTGACTAGCAGTGGGAAACGGGGCAGGTGGGAGTGGCTGAGTCTGAAATAATAGAAGAGTCAGTGTGTGGAAAAACAGGCAACCAAAAAGAACCACACAGGCAAAACCTGCAAAGCTAAGTAGAAACAGATGAATGATATGCATATGTAGTACGCATGCATGAAGCCCATGTATGTATGCGAGCAGTTTTGGTGAGTCATCAACACTTTCCTACCTTTGTGCTAGGAGTGCACGCAGAGTAGAAACATAGGTTCAAACAGTTCAAATATTAAAAAAAAAAAGAAAAAGGAACTATGAAATCAGAAACCGCTTAGATCTCGCTTAGATCTTTTGATTCGATTCGGGTCACTTGAATTAAATCTTCACTTCCATCTTTTAGCAGCTCTTGTCGTCACCTTTTGCACATTGAAGCATTTTTAAAACTCAATCCAGGCCCTCCTAAGATGATAAATCAAAATGTATCATATAGACTTATTTTACAAAATGGGCACATTTAGAAAGAAATGCATTTAGCTGGGCAACAAGAGCTCTCAGACCTTACACACACATTTGACAGTACGCATCATTGCATGGAAATTACTGCACTTCAGGTAAATGTGCAGTTAGTGTTCCAGTGTGGATCCCTTTGTCTGAGCCAGCCACAGACACAAGCTTGTAGTGAAACCTTATTCTTTTGAGCATATTAGGAACAGACTCACACACACAGAGAAAACCAGACCCATACATGATACAGCAAGGGAGGTGATGATATTTTGATTGACACGTGAGGATGTTATTGCTCCGCCTTTTGGCCTTAATGTCATTTTATCTGAGAGGCAGCCAGGAGTCAAACAGCACCCACACATTACACATATATAAAAACAGGAAACAAGACAGAAAATAAAAAAACCCTCTTTTGGCCTCTGGTTAATTGATTAAATCTGAAAGTGAATGTAAATATACCTAACACTTGTGAAACACACACACACACACACACACTCACATGCTGCATTCGTCTTTCTGTAATTGGTGCTTTGCATTTGATGGCTCAGAATTAGGTCCTGCTGGCAATGAGAATCGACCCCAAGGCTCACAGCATATGATGTCAAGGGTGGTCTACTGGATGATGTCATCGTGCTGCTGGCTGACCTTTCTGTGAGCTGCTGACCCTTCATCTCACAGGATGAGGATTACACAGAAGAGTGCACTCGAATGCTCAGTCCAAACATATATTTTGCACATATGCACGTGCACACGGAGACAGTAAAAACACACATGCTTTTTGTTGATGCTACATTGACAGGCAGGCTCTTTGCTGCTTGGGCTTTTTCTGCTACATGTAGTTTCATCTCGGTTTGTAGATACCGTCTGTTGGGTGGGATTCAGTTTCCATCATCAGACTCAGTTGTTCTCTTTCTGTTGCAATTTTGAAAGCATAATTAGCAGCATTAGTGTAATACAACACTTTATAAAGCGTAAACTGGAGCTAATGTACAGCGTTGTGCAAAAGTCTTTAAGCACCCCTCTTTTCTTTATATTTTGCTTCCAATGACCCAGACGTTCTTGCACTTTTTTTAAGTGCTCTTGAGCAATAGTTCTCCAGGCTTTCTGAAGGTCTTTCAGATGTTTTCTTTGGATATTGACTGCTTTTCCCCTCATTTTCAGTCCAGTCCTTGTACCTTTTTAAGCCACCAACCCTGACTTATGAATTATTCAAGCCAAAAACCTATCTCTAGGGATGAAGAAGTGTTATGTCTACACAAAACGACCTTGGCAAAGAACTAATTCTGAATTTTATCTTTTGGTTCTTTGTTACTAGAAGTCTCTCACACAAACACATTATTTGTTCCCAGTTCTTTAGTTGCATCTAAAGGTAACGCGGTTTAACAAGCATATAACAGTCATTTTTGTACCAACAAGGTGATTCCCAAAGAGCTGTTGGCTGAAATCTTGGCATATCTCAGCATGGTATGCAGTGTGTCCTTCAAAAAAGCTGAAGACACCGGGGAAGTGGAGGACAAAGAAGAAGTGATGGGCCTAAAAACTACCTAGAGCTGATGAACAGTATCTGAAAGTCATATGCTTAAAAAAGTCTGGCCCTTCATGTTGATGTATCTACTGTTGACTGAAGCCTCATCAGAAATGGTCTCAGTGGAAGGGTGCTGTCAGGATGTCATTCTTAAGGAAGGGAAACAGGGGGGAAAGGCGGAGATGTGTCAAATTACTCAACAGGTCTGATGGAGTGATGAATCCAAATCTGAAAACTTTAGTTCAAACCTGAAGAAACAATAGGTCAGGGGTTTGAATCCTAGCCAGGGCATGTATCAGTGAAGGTCTCCATGTTTGCCTGAGAGATAGAAGTTTAGAGGAGGTCTTTTATGTTGTAAGTCATACCGTAGAGAGTTGTTTTGGATCATTTGCTAAATATTGACAAATTTATCATTTTTACTCTCTCTGTGTGACAGATTCCAGTCGAGGCTGTGTGGCCAAGCTTTCGTTCTCCTGTTTTTTGAAGGGCCACTACTGTCTGTACGCCAAATCCTGCTTCAACCTGACCAGCCGACAGCCACATCTTTGGATTCACATCATGCTGTTACATTTACAGGTGCACCTAAATATACAAATGTGTTGGCAAGTATAAGATGAGCATCTAAAATGGCACTGTTAGTACGTTTTTAGATGCTGCTTTAATTTTTGGTGCGTTTTGGTTTCGTCACAATTTCATTTTGCGAATGACAACCTTGAATTCTTTGCATTTATAAGTAAAACTTGAAACTGTTCAGCTTCAGTTTGTTGACTCTTAAACAAATTGCATTTGAGAATACTTGAATACCTTTACTGGCTATGATGGCTTTAATGGGTTTTTTTCCCTTCTTGCTTGCATGTCTTCTACATCTCTGTTTTGAATTTGTTTTTGTTCTCCTTCTCTTGTGTTTTCGCTTCCAGAGTAAATCCAGCATCCCTCTCAGCACCGGGGACGAGTGTGTCCAAAATCTGGCTTCTCTGTGGGAAAAGACGCAGCTTAAAGGAGCTCACAGCTTTTCCATGGCCATGACACAGCAGACTACCCCACACAGGAAGGTACTGGACCACCACTGTGGGTGTGTGTGTGCATGCGCTCATGTTGCTTCCTCATAAAAGCTATCTGTTTCCACCAGAGAGGATGAAGTCATCGCTTGCGTCAAAGAAAGAAAGAAAGAAAGAAAGAAAGAAAGATAGGGAAGCGTCAGCATCTACTGTGTTTAGATATGGAATGCACTAAATGAACGTTTTTGTATACAGGGCCTCGTTCACCCTGACTCCTCATCTTCATCATGTCTGTTTGTGTGTATGCATATTTGGAGGGGTGGGGAGGGGGAGGAGCAGCATGTGTGTGAATATGGACATCTGGTTTGGAAGTGGGAGGTGTTCCCCATGCTGTCCCTTCATGTGTGTGACAAGCTAAGTGCTCATTAGGAAATAATTAGGCTCGCAAAGAAAATACAGCTGTTGTTGTCTTTCTCTAAATGTGTTGTGGTTGCAGCCGGATATGGTTCCCAAACGGAGCTTGTATATAGAAAAATACATGTACGCATACAGTGCTGTGAAAAAGCATCTATTGTTGTTTCAGATCATCTCAAGAGCTTGAAAAAAAAGGCGACTGGAAATTTTAATATTAGATAAAGGTAACTGTGGTAAATACAAAATGTAGTTTTTAAAGGATGATTTCATTTATTAAGGGAAGAAGCTATCCAAACCTGCCTGCTCTGTGTGAAAAAGTAACCCCCCCCCCAACCCCAATACCTAGTTGTGCCACCCTTGGCAGCAAGAACTGTGTGCTGCCCTTTGGGCAGTTATTTGAGTTAATTGTTTTTCTGTTTAAAGAATGTAATAATTCTGCTATTTAAAGGCAACATTCTGTTTGGAAGTAGAAATTGATCATTTACAAACTGCAATCAAGCATTTGTGATAACTTTCACATCGTTGTGGAGGAATTTTGGCCCACTTTTCTTTGCCGAATTGGAGGGTTTTGAGCATGAACAGCCTGTTTAAGGTCATGCCAAAGCATCTCTAGTGGATGTGAGTTTGGACTTTGACTAGGCCACTCCAAAACCCTCATTTTGTTTTGTTCTTGAACCATTCAGAGGTGGACTTGCTGGTGTGTTTCAGATCATTGTCCTGCTGCATAACCCAAGTGAGCTTGAGCCTCAGGGCAGGAACTGATGGCCTGATATTCTCCTTTCTGGTAGAGAGCAGAATTCATGGTTCCATCAGTTACAGCGAGTCATCCTGGTCCTGAAGCGGCAAAGCAGCCTGCTGCTATGAGGTTCTCCTTACAAAATGCTGTTAGGTCTATGATGTAACAGGACTCAGACCTTCCAAAAAGTTCAACTTTTGTCTTGTCAGTCCACAGAATATTTTCCCAAAAGTCTCGGGTATCATCAAAATGTTTCTTTGACAAATGTGAGATGAGCCTTTGTGTTCATTTTGGTCAGCAGTGGTTTTCTCCTTGGAATCTTCCATAGATGCCATTTTTGCCCAGTCTCTTTCTCATTGTTGAATCGCGAACTCTGACCTTAACTGAGGCAAGTGAGGTTGTTCTGGGTTCTTTTGTGGATGAGTCATCGATGTAGGCCAGCCACTCCTAAGAAAGGTTCTCCACTGTTCCAAGTTTTCTCCATTTGTGGATAACGGCTCTCACTGTCATTGTTTGGAGTCCCAAAGCCTTAGAAATGACTTTGTAACCCTTTTCCAGACTGATGTATGTCAGTGACTTTGTTTCTCAGCTGTTTCTTTAGATCGTGGCATGACGTGTTGCTCTTTGAGATCCTTTCTTCACTTTGTCAGACAGCTTCTATTTAAGTGGCTTCTTGACTCAGCAGGCCTGACAGTAATCAGGCCCGGATGTGGCTCGTGAAAATAAAGTCAGCTTTCAAAAAACTGTGGTTAATCAGTTAATTCATGATTAGACACGTTTCAAGTGTAAAAAATATGCCAAAAATCCCCCCCTAAGAAATCAGGAAAGGGACAAACACTTTTTCACAGCACTGTATGCATTCAGTCCCGTTCACACAAACACGCACATTCAAAGGAAGTAAAGTTGCTGTCCCCTCATGTAGTTCAGGTGGATGTGGACTGGTTCTACCCTTCACTGTAATATGAAGAGTCGTCATTTCATCTGATTGCAACCAATGAATACACTTTAATACTGCAGTATGTCGAGAATTTTTTTTATTGATTCTTTCTTGTATCAATAACCTGAAATCCAACCTTAAACTGTGCTCTCCAAACTATGAGAGCATGTGTGAACACGTTTATGTCCCCACAAGTAAAACAGCTGTGTGCTCACACACTCATACCTGCCTAGGTATGAGTAGGGTAAACAGCCTCACTCTGTTGATTAGCAACTAGCAAATTAGCTTTCCTGATTGGGCACATTAACGATACCACTCATGTCTCTTTTTTGTTTTAGCTGTAGGCCTATAAAAGTAGAGATGGACAAGCTACAGATGCAACAATTTTACATTTATTTGCCATAAATACGCACTGATAACACAATAAATCAGCTGACACACTCTGTGTGGCGTTTGTGTCAGAAAAATGACTTGTATGTGACAGCAACGACAATGACTTTACAACTTACGAGAATCGTTCACCTTCATTGTTTACTTCATGCTCATAAAACCCAGTCAGTTCTCATTCCCACAACATCAAATACTGCTGCTTTATCACATCTCTGTTAGGAGATTTTTAAAAAACTACAAAGTCCTCATCAGTTAGTTGGAGGGGTG
>JAMQGT020011596.1:0-16758 GCA_024447675.2 Pterophyllum scalare | reverse complement strand
AAGCACCCACACACACACTGTGAGAGAGAGGTCTGTAAATAAGTCTGTTATTCTTAGTGTGGTTAATGTGATTTTATGACTATCATTAGTTGTGTACTATTGTGTAATTCATTGTTCTGTATTGTTTGATTCTCTCTATTCCCTTCCCCTCAAAAGTCATTACTTTTTGCCAGGCCACAGTTGTAAATAAGAAATTGTTCTTAATCTGTTTGCCTGGTTAAAGAAAGGTTTAAATCAATTCCAGCCACAGATGATGATTAAGATTAAGAGATGTAAAATTACCACAAAAAACAGCAAAGCTAAAAAATGAAAAAGGCTGAGAGAGAGAGAGATGAAAAGAAAGAGACTAAGACTAAAACTGATGTGGTGAAAATGGCAACAGAACAAGAACAGCACCACAAAAGATGATGACAGTAAGAAACAAAACAGGCAAAGACACCTAACACTGTCATTTCAAACACAAGGGCTGGACACTGGGAGATGGAGAACCAGCGCAGCACCCAGGCAGAGGGAGAGCATGCCAGCCCCACACAGCACTGAGCTGGAACAGCAGCTCCATGACGTCACCAGTGAAGAGATATAATCATCCTATATGTGTAGATTTAATCCCCCGAGACAATATTTCTTAGAATATCACAAACATGATTGATTAACTTACATGAAAAGTTTAGAGTATTCTCTTTCAGCTCATTTCTGTCTCTACAGATCCCAGAGAAAAGACCAAACAAACGATAAAATGGAGACGCCGAGGTCATTAGACAGCCAACTGTTGTTTTGCACAATTATTGTTTTGTATATGTTGTAACCAAGACAGATAAGCTGTGACTATACTGAACCCTAAGCTGAATGAGAGAGCACCAGTACTCCATGTCATCTCACCACACAGGTATAACATGCAGTCTGGTCAAGATATCTATCAACTGTTTGAAAATGGCTTAATTAAATTTAATAATTGGACTCCTTATTACCTAGTTGTTTTTGTCTCATTCCCGTTTTCGATAAACGAACATGCACAAACATAAGCTATAATTAACAGCAAGACACACACACAGCAGTAACTAAGATAAAAAGACATGTTTTTCATAATTTTCTTCAAATGGTGACCCTGAAAGTGATCGAAAGACGGAATGTTTTTGATTTTCAGATGTTTTTATTTTTATTTTTTTAGTTTCTTGGGAATAAGGAGAGAACTGACAACCGGTAATCCCTGCTTCAAGCTTCCACGCGACAGTGCCGACTCCCAGACTATCAGTGACCAGGAGATCTCCACCTAAAAGGTTGGCAGAGACCTTTTCTAAATATCTGCATATTGAAATTGTATCAAATTGATGGTCACTGGTGGTAAGACGGGAGGAAGGTGTAATTCGAGCCATTTCACACAGGTGTAAAAGTAGAACAAAAGAGTTTAAAAAGAGTTTAAGAGAAAAAAAGAGTACAAAAGAATAAAAGAGTTGATAAAATAAGAGTACAAAGACAAAATAGGCAAAATGAGTCGGACCATGAAAGTCCATGGGACGCCCGATCAGCGAACCGAACGAGTACCCTTCTCAGTGGGTTTTTGGTTCAGAGGCCCTTTGGTCTTCCTAAAATGAACTGACCGTTCGTCGTTTACCGATGTCCTCCTGGTAGAAGGGTTGAATGAACGCTCGTTAATTCATCACTCCCGGTAGAGTTGACAAGTGTAATAGCTTATGGTTATATGGTTCTTTTCACGAACCTTTATTTCAGGAATCCATAAAAGCAACTAAAACCCTTTAAAAGCCTCAAAAAAGATAGAGAATAAAAGATACAGAGAAATAAAAATAAAAAAAAGAGTTTTTTGTAATAACAATAAAATCCCTAAAAAAAAAAAAAGAAAAAATATAAATGGTAGGTACCATTTATATTTTTTCTTTTTAACATTGTTTTTGTTGTTGCAGTTGGACTGACAAAATGACTGACGACACTGGGTGTAGAAAAGGGGCTCCGATTAAAATAAAAGAGGGTGAAAGCTTCAAAATATCTGGTAATGTAAAATTATTCTTGCGTAAATTTCCAAGCACAGATATTAAGCTGAAAGCTAAGTTTAAAGGAGAAATTTCTCCATTTATAATGAGGTTAAAGTTGATGATTGGGTCAGATACTTTGTTTGATTTACCCACGTGAAAACAGACGGTCAGAAAATTCATTAAGCAATCCCAAAATTAGGTCACTTGGGAAAGAAAGTTTATAACAATAACAAATATGAAAGAAACTGATGAATGCTTGAAGGTGTGTGGCTTTGCGCGTGCGTGTGAAAGGAGGCCTCCATGTGTCAGTTGTGAGTGTGAATCTGAATACTCATGTGTGTGCGCAGTTGTGCTTTCATGTGTGTGCATCAGAGAAATAGGAAATGAGGACAAAATATTTTGAGATGAATTACTTTGCAACTGTATGGTGTTTGTTGTTTAAATACGTATAGAGTTTAGAGGAATAGGCTAATTTTCCAGTGGTTGTATCAGTTGTTTTTTCAGCTTTGGTGTGTGTGATATGTGTGTGCTGTAGGGGAGAGACAGAGAATTTGTGTGAGTATGTGTGTGTGTGTGTGTGTGTGAATTTAACCTGGTGAGAGACAGAGGAGATAGAATTTGTGTGTGTGTGGATAAGAGTTATAGCCTTAAGTTTTTCTTCTACTTAAATTGGGCAGAGATGATGGTTGATGATCAGGGAGAGGGTTACAAAGTTCTAAGGAGGAAGGTTTCGCTTCTGATATATATGAGAGATAAGCCAACCAATAGATGGAAAAAAGACGATTAAAATAGATTTAAAAAAATAGAATACATAGAAGCCAGTATAATAAATGACTAATGCCTTGATCATCCCAAAATTGAGATATTTTATGCAAATGAGGTTAAAGTGTTGTTAAATTCCAAGAAAGTTTCCATGGGAAACTCAGTTTCGTGAAACCTAAAGAAAAAAAGAGTTAGAACAAGTGAATTTAGATGCAAAACAAAGTGCCAAACTTTGAGCTGGCCCTTTGCTACAAAGCAAAACATTTCCCTATTTGCCCATGTGGATAAAATACAATTTACTGAGTTATACTTTTGTGCATTTACATGTTTTATTTGGTAATTTTGTTTAAAGCTAAGAAAAAAAGAAAAGCAGTAATCAATTTGAATTTTGAATAGAGAACAAATTGATATTAGATCATTAAAGAAAAAATCCAAAAAAGGCTAATAATAAAAAAAAATCAGTATGCCCTTCAGATAAATAAGCTAAATTAAAGTAAATTACTAATGATTTAACTAATAAGGATTTCTCAGTTTCATCCTAACAGGAGCCTGAAGGAGACTAACATGTTTTTCATAATTTTCTTCACCAGCTAGATGCTCAGGTAGTTTAACAGTTAAAGGTAGCTTGTGTCCAAAGAACACCTGAAAAATACAAAAATCCCTGATGCCTTGGACCAGTGGTGGGTCACTTTGGGCCTGGAACATTCACCATAATAATGACAGAGATTTGTGCTCTGAGCTTCTTTTTTTTGTTCTCAGACTGACAGCATGAGGTCTTCTGCAGTAAATTCTGCATCTCCCTGCTTATTTCCGAAGTGAAATGTGTGTTTTGTAAGCTAATCAATATCCTTAGCAAGCTAAGACAAGTAGTTATTGGGGAGGTAGCTATGATGTTTTCAGTTTGGTTCTCTGTGGGTGCTTCAAAGACATGCAGTCAGTGGGGTTAGGTTAACTGCTGACTCTAAATTGCTCATAGGTGTGAATATGATTGTGAATGGTTGTGTGTCTCTCTGTGTTAGCCCTACAACACACTGGCAATCTGTACAGGTTAATTATTATAGTGGGTGATTTTAATATCCATGTAGATGCTGAAAATGACAGCTTCAACTTTGCATCTAATTATTAGGGCCTGAGCACAGCCTGTGTGAAGGCCCATTTGTATCTGCTTTTGATTAATCGGGCAAATTAATTGCTTTTTGGAGGGCCTAAACATGTTCAAAAATTCATGAAATTTTGCACACATGTCAGGTCTGGTGAAGATTTAGGTATTTTAATGGTTTCAGACATGGCCCTTTCAATATGACTCTATAGCACCATCTTTAGTTCAATTCCCACTGCTGTGTTTCACATGAATGAAAGTAGGTACACATGTAACATGTCCAGACGAACAAAAGAAGACCACTGGGTTTGATGCCTTAAACCCAACAGGAAGTCCGCCATTTTGAATTAAATGGGTGATTTTAGTGATTTCCTGCCCTCACACTTAGTCTAATTACTCCCAGGATTTGGATGGGATCAACTTTATATTTGATCAGTGTAATCTACACACCAGGGAAGATCTAAATTTCAGAACTGGTGAGTTTTCACCTGGGGGCATGGCCGTGACGCCACATTGAATTTTGATCATTTGCCAGGAAATTTTGATTGGCTCTCATTCACACCTACATAATCCAATCTGGACCAAACTTCTTCAGTAGGATGAGAGTCTGCCTCTGAATACATACATTTGACAATATTTAATGAAAGTCACAGCGCCACCTAGTCGGAACAGGAAATGTCATGTTTTACATCTCAAATTTCTCCTGGAAAGCCTTAAGGATTTGGTCTTACAGTGTTTTCACAACTGTGTTTTCACCAGAGGGCGTGACCTTGGCGGGATGGTGATTTTCAATCTTTCGCCATGACGAAAAAAATAGCAGTAACTCAAACATACATTGCCCAGTTTGCACCAAACTACAGTGCATTGATAAGCCTCCTTTTCTGGACTCATTAATACGCATATAGTTAGTAAAAGTTAGAGCGCCACCTAGTGGGAACCAGAAATATCATAAAATACCATGTTTTATACATAGAGCCGGAGCTACATTTTATTTACATATCTCAAATTTTGCAGCCAAATGTAACATCCTAAGATATGCAAGAAAGTCTCTTGGAGCCATACCCAAAACCCAACAGGAAGTCAGCCATCTTCGAGCTACGGTGTCTTTTTTTTTTGTTGCCATTTTCAGGCCTTGTATTTGAATGAACTCCTCCTAGGGCATTTGACCCAGTGAGACCAAAATCACTCCAAATCATCTAGACAAGTAGCCCATCAAAATTTATCCAAGGTTTTATAGAATCCCAAACAGTGTTGCCGTAACAACACTTTGATTTGGGAATTTCAATCATATACCACAGGACACCAAATTGTCACATCTCAAATATACATTGTCCAATTTGTCACAAACTTCATATGTGTCATGACAGTGTGAGAGAGTCTGGACACACCTATCTACCGGCCTTGCATCAAACTCATAACACTACCTAGTGGCGACAGGAAATCAGCAGTTTACTGATATTCAGCCCCTGAGCATTAAATTTTCAGATAAAAATGAGGTTGTTGTGCTCGACCCCACAAATCTTAGAAACATGGTGTCAAACCACATACGTACACTGGATGGCATTTTTGACCAGAATATGTCATTCAATACAAATAAATGGTAAATGGACTAGTTCGTAGCGCTTTTCTACTCTAACTGAGCACTCAGAGCGCTTTTATACAACACGTTTGAATTCACCCATTCACACAAGCACTTCCATATGTAACTAAGTTAAGTGCTTATTACCTAACATTCACACTCCAACGCTTGCACTGGAGATCAACTTGGGGTTCAGTAGCTTGCCCAAGGATACTTTGGCATGCAGCCCGCAATCGACCCACCAACCTTTCGATTAATAGGTGACCTGCTCTACCAACCAAGCCACAGCCACCCCAAATAGTAAACAAATATGTAGGATCACTTTCTGCATTTGCACAATATTTCTAAAATTAGAAACATTCTTTCTCAGACTGATGCGGAAAAGCTAATTAATACATTTATTACTTCTAGACTGGACTATTGTAGTTATCCACGAAATCCCCAGAATTGGGCTCCTTCCTCTGGGCAAGAAAAGCCCAAAACGCACATAAAAGCTGCATGCTTGCAGGATTGTGCTGGAAGATGGGGTCCTGCATTGAAACGACCTTAAGCGTCATGTAGAAACATGTTTTGAATCAATTTGAATACTTGTGCTCTTTTTCTCTGGGCGAGAAACGCCCAAAACGCAGATGCTCTCAGGATTGTGCTGGAAGGCCGGGTCCTGCATTGAAATGAACTTGTGCATCATGTAGAAACATGTTTTGAAGCAATTTCAATGGAGTTATCTATGAAATCCCCAGAATTGGACTCTATTTCTGAGCGAGAAAACCCCAAAAAGCACATAAAAGCTGCTGTGCTCGCAGGATTGTGCTGGAAGAAGGTGTCCTGCATTAAAATGAAGTTGAGCGTCCTGTAGAAACATATTCTGAAGCAATTTGAATGAAATGCGTGAAGTTATCCATGAAATCCCCAGATTTGGGCTTGAATTCTCAGTGAGAAAATCCCAAAACGCACATAAAAGCTGCTGTGCTCACAGGATTGTGCTGGAAGACGGGGTCCTGCATTCAAACAAACTTGAGCGTCATATAGAAACATGTTTTGAAGCTATTTGAATGAAGTTATCAATTAAATCCCCAGAACTGGGCTCCTTTTTCTCAGCGAGAAAAGCCCAAAACGCACATAAAAGCTGCTGTGCTCGCAGGAAGAGAGCTTTAGGTACCACCTTCTGTCAAATGCATGTCAAAATCTTATAAGTAATAAAGATCTGTAGCATAGATAAGGTAATTAATTTTCATATAGATGATGCAATAATTTTTTAAGTAATTAATTGATGGCAGTGGCGCAGTGGGTAAGTGCTCACCTCGCAGGGTCGTGGGTTCGAGTCTCCGTCTGAGGTATGTACTGTCATTGTGTCCCTGGGCAAGACACTTAACCCACATTGCCTAAGTGTGAAAGTGGTTGTGAGGTCGGAGGGGCCGTAGGCGCGAATTGGCAGCCACGCTACTGTCAGGGGTGCATTTTTTAACTGAACATAAAATAAATAAATAAAAAGAGTGCACATCATTTCATTTTTGTGAGACACTGTAAGACAGCGTGTTTAGTTTTTTTTTTCATTTGAATATGTCCAAGACAACTGAGTGTGGACCACATTGGAAATTTTTATTTAATTTTATTTGTATATGTTTAATTCCATCTAAAAAAAATAAATGAAATCAAGATTCATTTTACTCGCTTTTCACAAAGGCGAAGACAGCAGCACCAGGAACAGGCATCTTAGCCCCATGAGTGCGAACAAAATAACTAGGTCAGGAGGTCAGTAAGTCTCTTCCCCATCCCTCCCCCTTCCAGCAGATCCCAGTTTATGTCCTCTGAAAAAAGTTTTAAAAAAAAATAAATTAAAAAGTAAATAAAAAGTAAATAAAAAATTAGTTATTAAAAAATGTTAAATTAAAAAAATTAAACGTAATTAAAAAAAATTAAACGTAATTAAAATTTTAAAAGTAAATAAAAGCAAATGAAATAAATAAATAAAAATAAAAATAAAACTTTAAAAAATAGAACTAAAAAAAATAAAAGCAAATAAAAGTAAAAATTATTTTAAAAAAGTAAAATTAAAATTAAAAATAATAAAAAGAAAATGAAAAACTAAAAAGAAAATTAAAGCAAATCAAACTAAAAAATAAATAAATTTATAAAAAATTAAAAGCAAATAAAAATAAAAATTAAAAGTAATTAAAAATGAAAAGTAAATTAAAAAATAAAAACAAAAGTAAATAAAAATTAAAACAGTAAAAATAAAAGTAGATAAAAATGAAATAAATAAAATCTTCTTTAAAGGATCCTCTCATTGCCATGCATAACGAAGAGTGATCTGTCTGTTAACAGCCTCAAGTTGAAAGTCTGATATACTCAATGAACCTCTTCCTCTTAACGACCCTCCCCTCCCCTATGTTGGGCCTTTTTAGGACCCCTCCCCTCTGTGTATTAAAGTGTATTAAAGTATACAAAGAAAAATAAATAAATAACTAAGCCCGGAGGCCTCTGGACCCCACCCTAAAAGTGGCTCTCTGTGTTTATGAGATGTAGAGAAGTAACAGTCACTGACACATCTGGCTTGTGAGATAAGCATCCCGGCCCACCTTGTGACCAATCAAATTCATAATTGTTTTGGACTCCACAGAGAGCACATCAAGTCTGTCTTGGTTATGAGAAAATCAACTTAACTTTCTAAATGCGGACGTCCATGTAAAACAAGTGGTTGGCAACTTTAGTTGAGGTAAGTTACATTTGTTTATTTCAACTTTGTATGTCTAGTTTCAGCTCCATAACTCTAAAAATATAGGCTATTATAGTTCACAGACCCGTAGAAAACAAAGTATGATAAAATCTACCATTTGGGTGTAAAAACTAACTGTCAGTCACAGAAACCTATAAAACAGCCTTAGAGTAAGTATGTTGTTAGTTTGTACGTGTAAAATGTGACTCGCTCACTGACTAGGATTTTTGCAAAGACATGTTTTATTCAGGTATATCCCAAATCTGTTTTTAGGTTGTAGGTCATTTAAAAAATAATTTTCTAATTTCTTATTTCCTTTTTTGTGTTAGATGACACGCTTATAGGCTCCGTTTCAGATACAGACGTCGGTAAGTTTTTTTGTTTTTTTTAATTTTTCACTAGATGTCTTGATGAATAAGAGGGTCATATGACATATATTTCCTTCCAGACATTGAATTGATTTAGGAGGCGGATATATGTATGGGTTTTTTTTCACTTTATTTTCAGGCAAAAAACAAAATGCCTTAAAAATAACAAACTTTTTAAAACCATTTCAGACATAGCTGAGTTAGACAGCTACCTTCACAACCAGAGCCCTTTGCGCTCTCAGCAAACAAGAGGGGTTGGTTCCGCTTCTAAGGGGGGCAAACTTGCTGAATTACAAAAGCAGAATCTTCTTGGTTCAAGGTCTAAAGGAAAAACTCTCAGATTTGATAGAGGTAACAACCCAGACCCAATTCTACCACATAAGTATTGTACTGTGATACTGTGAAATGTTTACTAGAAAAGCCTGCATTCTGTTGATTTACTACCCCCTTGTGGCCGGATTTGAGTTAGGTTTTGCTTTGCCAGAAAGTCAGTCAGTCAGTCGAGCATGGATGCCCTCAGCACGGCAGAGAGACAGTGTTTTCAGCGTTTTTGAGCCTTGGGAGTATCTTTGTCCGTAAGTTAACTAAATGTTATTGTATCCGAACGTTGGGAGGAATAACTAAGTTGTTATGTTGCCATTCATAATGTGTCTGTGTTAGCCATCACGTAGCTAAATGTGTTTCTAGCTGCCTTAACAGCTATACGTGCAAGCTAATGTTAATAAGTAATACATTGATTGCTAACATACTTCTATAGCTGATTGTGTGATCAGAAATGGGTCATCAAGGTTCACACATTCTTTGTTATTCATGTGTTCATTTTAAATGCCACATATGCATGTAAAGTGTGCAAGATGTTGATGCATATCTTTTTTATGTTCATTTTTCAGTTTTACATAAAAGATGAAAACGCTATCAGCGCCTGAAGTCTTTTTTGTCAGCTATCTGTCTAGCATGGTCCAGAACGCTTTTGCAAGGACAGAATAAGTATTAAAGACAGATGTGTACGTTTACTATGTTTTGTTTTATTAATTTTAAAAATCTATCTTTCACAGGTTCCAGACCAATACATAGAAGGAGGTGGAGAAAGGAGAGGAGGCAGAGAAAGAGGAGGACGTGGAGGCACCTATACGCTAAGGCTGTTTGTGAAAGAGCCTTAGTTATGTTGGAGTTAATACCCTTAATAAAATAAGATTATTTTTTTGTGTGTTTATTTATTTAACAACAATAAAATGTCTAATAATGATTATTTTAGAGATTTAAATTCAGCTTTAGCCTCGTTAGAGGGTGAAAATAGAGAGAACACTAGTCAATCCAATCCTGAAATCATCTCTTTGACTCCTGTTATTGATGCTGTGAACTTAAACTGGTTAAGACTGTCAGACCCCAACTCTCCCTGTGATGATAATACATATGATAGACCTACTGAACCCCATCAAAATCACACATCCAGTCATGATACAATTGATGTTTTTATTACATTTGATGCTATCGATAATGCTCTAGTTCAATTACAGTCTAACCAACTGCCTATACCGTCTGAATTAATAGCTGAAATAAACCTGTTAAATCAGAGACCCCATGAAAATCCCTGTTTAGATCACTCAAATTGTTCTCCAGCGAATTCTGCTGAACATACTACTGTACCTGCTGTATCTGATGTACCTGCTGTTGCAGCACCTGTTTCTGTACGTGCTTCAGATGCTTCAGTTCCTTCACCAACTGCTCTAAACATACAGCAGGGGTTAGGCTCAGACAATCCTGGTATTGAGTGGCGGGTACCGCCCTTTGATATCGTTTCACGTAGTAAATTTAATAAGCTTGAAATTAGACAGATTTTAAATTTTCCTATGCCTGAAAATGTTCCAGACTATGCTTCATATTACCAGGATGTAATGGCATCCGCACATGAGATTGTAAGTAGGCTTCTGACCCAGATTCAGCATGGCGATTTAGTG
This sequence comes from Pterophyllum scalare, assembly GCA_024447675.2. NCBI lineage: Eukaryota > Metazoa > Chordata > Actinopteri > Cichliformes > Cichlidae > Pterophyllum > Pterophyllum scalare. The sequence goes on along the minus strand of JAMQGT020011596.1, from coordinate 6,288 downwards.
CAATTAGAGCTACAGGGCAAAGAACTACAGCATAATGTGTCTGCAATTATCAGAGTTCAAGACAGTGATGATATAAATTTATCTGAATTTGAACAACTCTTACTAAGAGCCGTACAATCAAATTGGAGTGTGTTCACGGACTCGTCATTAACGTTAATAGCCCAAATTGTACGACCACCTAGAGGTAGTGGGAAGAGACCTTTAAAAAAAACCTCAATAATGAAATCATACGTACAAAAAAGACATTTTTTTATATGTTGTCTGTAATAACAATCATCTGTGTTTTGCAATCAATTTAGCTCATCTTCTGAACCCCAAATTAAATGATTCTCAGACAGAAAGTTTAGCCAGAGAAATCCAGGCAAATGCGGGTGTATCTGAAGACAAGCCTGTAAGTTTTAATGATGTTTATAAATTTGAACTAGCTCTGGATTGCAAGATCATTGTCTTTTACAGAACTGAATGGGATCGTGAATTGATGAAATTTGATACACAATCTCCCAAAAGGGAGAAAGTTTTATTTCTGTTTCAAAATCATTATTATGCAATTAAAAATCTTAAAGCTTTTCTAGGTACCAAGCATGCATGCGATTTCTGTTACACAGGGTTATTAAACCCTATATTCCATCAGTGTTCAGGGCACTGTTCCGTATGTTTGGATCCTGAATGTAGACAAGGGTTTTTATATTATTCAAAAACCTGTTCTGACTGTAATAGAGTCTGTAGATCTAAAGAATGCTACACCTGTCATAAAAAACCAAAGCAGATAGGTGACAGACTTGTTAGCAACTGTCAAATTTATATTAAAAAAAATGCCAACAGTGTGGTTATGTTTTTTTATGTATTCAAAAAAGGTACCCCCCATAAATGTAATGATGTCAGATGTGTTATTTGCAGCGTGGAGGGTGGTAGTCATGAGTGTTACATTCAAAAACTTGAAAAAGACAGTGAGAAAATAATCTACTGTGATTTTGAGACTTTTGTAGATCAAACAGATGAACACAAGCCATTTCTCGTATGTACACAAATACATCAGGGTCAGAAGTGGCATGCTAAAGGTTGTCATTGCATTGAAGCATTTTTATTACATTTTAGAAGGCCCTATTTCAGGGTTAGTGTTTTCATTGTCCATAACTCAAAAGGTTTTGATGCATATTTAATATCGGATGTAATGGTTCGACAAGGTCTTAAACCACACATAATAATGCAAGGGTCTAGAGTTATTAGTTTCACAGACCCTGACTTCAACCAAAAATATATTGATTCATGTTGTTTTCTCCCAGTGCCCTTATCTTCATTACCAAAAGCCTTAGGCTTTATTGACAAAGTTAATGGTTATTTTCCCCTTTTGTTTAGTTATAAGAAAAACCTAACATATGTAGGACCTTATCCAGCAGCATCAGCTTATAGGCTAGAACATATGACAACAGAGGGCCAGAGAAACTTTTATAAGTGGTACAACACTAGAATGGGTGAGGTTTTCAATTTTATGAAAGAGTCATTATTGTACTGTCAGAACAATGTAGACATATTAGCTCAAGGTCACCATTTTTAGAAAAGGTTTCATTGAAGTAGCAGGAATTGACCCTTTTACACGTACCACCATTGCATCAGCCTGTATGAAAACTTTTCACACATTTTATGAGCCCAAACACTTTAGCTATATCAGCCCCTGAAGTTTACAGAAGAGCATCAATCCAGTGGTTAGAGTATGAGGCCCATACTCAGGGGACTTTTATTCAACATGCTCTTAATAAACGTGAGAGACAAATTGAAAATTTTTATGTTGATGGGTATTCAGATGTTGGGGACAACCATGTAGACATGAGTTTCTAGGTTGTTTCTGGCACGCATGCGCTATGTGCTACCCCAGTCACCATGAAAAACATCCTTTTTTAGGTAGATCATTTGGAGATGTTTATATTGCCACACTTACCAAATTACAGCGATTAAGAAACAGTGGGTTTGTAATACATGTTATGTGGGAGCACACTTGGAATTGTCTTAAACAGTATGACCAAGATGTTAAGGCATTCATAAAGGCTTATAACCCACCAGAACCTCCACAGCCCCGGGAGGCCTTGTTTGGAGGTCGTACCTGTGCTGCACAGTTGAGATATACAGCTCAGGAAAATGAGAAGATCCACTACGTGGACTTTACTTCACTGTATCCTTATGTTAATTCCACTAAGCATTATCCCCTAGGACATCCTAAAATTATATTCAGGGACTTTCAGAACCCAAAAACACTGTTTTGGGCTCATAAGAGCTGTAGTACAACCCCCTCGAGGGCTGCTTTTCCCTGTCCTACCTTTCAGAACCAAGGCAGGGAAGTTAATATTCACACTCTGTAGAACTTGTGCTGAACAAAACAACCGAGATTCAGCCTGTAACCACAGCAATGAGGCCCGAGCTCTGACAGATGTCGGGACTACTCCTGAATTCAATACTGCTATTGATAAGGGTTATCAAATAATTAAAATCACAGAAGTTTGGCATTTTGAAAGAAAAATACATTATTTAGTGATTATGTGAAAAAAATTTTAAAGGATAAACAGGAGGCTTTGGGGTACCCTACTGATGCTGTTGATGAAGAAAGTAAGAAAAGTTACATTTCAGATTATCTGATCAATCCCCTGATTGATCAGATAATCTGAAATGTAACCGAAAAACACTCTGGTCAGTGAGCCTGAGCAATTTTTCAATTATATGTTTTCACCAAAATATAAAGTAAAAAAAAAAAGAGTAGGAAGAGGATATTCCCATTGTCCCCAAAGTGGGTGACTTTTCCATGAGACAGAGATGACTTTCAATGAATTAAAACTGAGTCTTCAACATGTGATCAGAGTAATTCAGTAAAAGTCTCAATAAAGATTTATGTTATTTGAAGATACTTGTGTTCTTCTTCATTTTTAAAAAAACAAATTCACACACACACACACACATCTTTAAATTCAGACAAGACTACTTTATTAACCTTTTAATCACAACTATATTTATTAAATGTCTTCAGAGACAGACTCCTTGGATCAGTGTTCACCACAAAATATGCAGGTAGCTTAAAAGGTTTATTTAGGGAGACCAGATGCCCAAACTCCACAAAATTGATCCAATTAGTGTACGAAGGACACTCTCCAGCTGATGATTATTTATTTTTAGTAATAATCAACTAAGACTTGATGTTTAGTGTTAATTTCTAATATTGTTGTATGATCTAATGGTCTCCTGAAATGCATTTCAAGTCTCAAGTTCCCAGTAGACACGGTCGACAGGGCCTCTGTATCCTCTGTTGGGCTGAGATTGAAGACAAATAATGTGTAGCCATTTTGAAATTCATCTCTCTCTATACTTAAAGGGATGTCTTTTAGATTTCACCCTGTCGCTGTAATACTCTCTCACAAACCTGCCATTATTAAAGTCAGTTTGGAAGGCTTTGGCAGGTATTTGTCCAGGCACAGAGCCAAGTACTCCAGATCATGATTATGAAAATTTAATCGGGGACAGGTCATACCTGCCTGTGAAAGCTTCATGATTCACTAAACCCAGCACCACATATTTTGGCAAGTTCCCTAGAAATAAATTGTCCTGGTGACATATCCTTGAGTTTTCAGGAATTGAAAAAGTTGGGTTGTCCTCACAGGGGATGATTACTCCTGCCTTCACTAAAGAGTTAAACACAGGAGTAATACCCTTAACAGCTTCTGGCTTTAATGGATACTGATGCTTACATGGTCTGAAGTCAGACTTAGGAGTCACCACCAAAGGAGGGGCACCTTTCATTTCCCCCACATCATATTTACTGGCTGCCCACAAGTGCTCCGGGATATCCCGCAATTCTGGAGAGTCTGGGGTCAGCTGGCATGGTTCCACCTGCTGGACGTAAAGACAAGTTTTTGTTAGCAACTGCACAGTCCTTGTAACGCAAACAATCGCTGTCAGGTGCTTCTTAAACACCCCATTGCAGTGTTTTACCCCTGGAGTGTCAGTTTCTTCCCATTGTTTATACTGTTGCACTCGTTTTAGCTACGGCCCCAAATCCTGCCAATGATCTTGCTCAGCCTTTGAAAGAGAAACATGTGGAGTGCTGTCATGGATTCTGTAAAAACTGTTTTGTTCATCTGTGAGAATAATTTTAGCTGCACATTTATCTTTTGTCCAAAACACACTGTCTATTCGTACCCTTTCAGTGTTTTGCCTCTCTGTACCATTTTTCCTCAAACTGCTCATCAGCTCCCTCAAGCACATGTGCTGTTACATGTAACGAGTCTGCTGCCCTGTAATCAGATGTGTGTGTGTGTTGTTGTGCAAGCTTTACCAGCTCATCGCAAACAGGAAACACAGCAGTCTGTTGGAGTCTCCACTCATATGCATACAGCGGCAGATCTGAGTCATATTTAACCATTTGCAACATTCTGCTCACCCGTGTGATGATCAAGCCATCTTTCCCTGACACAATGACAATCCCAAGTTTACACATTAAATCTCGACCCAGCAAGTTGACAGGACAGCATGGTGACAGCAGGAACGCATGTTTGAAGAACCCACTTTCAGCATCTTCACATCGCAAATCCTTCGTGTATTGTTCAATTATTGGAAAACCTCCTGCTCCTACAGTTTTAATATATCTACCACTAAGTTTTGGTGTTGGGCTTAAATCTGCTTGTCTGATCACTGATTCAGCAGCACCGGAGTCTACCAGAAACTCAACCTGCTGTCCTGCAACCTGGAGAGTTAGTTGTGGCAAGCGTTTGTAAGCAGCGGATGAGCTTAGCACTCCACAAGAAAGGAACGGAACTGGGCCACAAAGTCCTCGCTGTCCTCTTTGGGGTCCGGGAGGTGTTTTGCGGCTTCTCTCATGTCATTTTCAGGCCACGGTCGGTAAACCAAAGCTGTGTTTCCATCCGGACCCATGACATGGGCATTGTGGTGATGCTGTCATCCAAACTGAGAGCCTGCTCACTCATTCCAGGATTAAATTCTGTTCCCGATCTGGTGACATGAGGGGACAGAGGTGGTGCAGTTGCTCCAGCAATCTCTCGTGTAGGCTTGGGGAGGTGAGTTATCAGTGATGCTCGTTTTCCAGGGTCAGAGTAGGGTGGAGGTGAAGCTGCGGATGGTTCTACCTGGTCTGATGCTGGATAACATGATGTTGATTGTGATGGTCCGTTGTTTTGTTCCGGCCTCTGTGCTCGGGGAGGAGGTTGATCCAGGTCCGGGTCCACCCTGCTTTTGACACACTGGGACACTTGATTAGTAACATTTTTTGGCCCTGCCTGTCCACACTTTCTCTCTCTGATTTTTGCTTCATCCAGCCACAAAAAAAAAAAAAAAAAAAATGCTTTCCAGTCTGCATGAAAAGGAACAAACTTCTTTTTTTCCCTTCAGTTGTTTGACTTTTTCCTCTGTCTTCACTTTCTCTTTTTTCTAGTGATTGTCTGAGTGCATTTAATTGCCTTATACTAAAAGACCCTTCTTCTGGAAACCCATGTTCATTTACCCACACATTTAATTGCTGCAGAATTTCCTCACCATGTTTGTTTTTCATAAATTGGACATTTGGACTATTTTGGTTAAACTTTATTTGTGCCGGCTTGTCCCCATTTAGTTCCTGGCGGTATACACTTTAATCTCAGAGAGCCACTCTCTAGATTTTCAATGACATCCAATGCCTTTGTGATTCTGCCCCAGTAAGTCGTCACTTATGTAACCCACAATGCTGTTAACCTGCGTCTGCCTGGCAATCAGCGCAAACCAACCATTAGTTTGTGTGTGCCCACAGCGATCAGCCCAAATTAACTATGTCAATTTGCGTCTGCTGGTGGCGATCAGCCCAAGTCAACAGTGTTGATCCCAGATCAGCTGTGTTTACAGAACTTTTCTCTGAATGGTGGACCCTCTTACCAAACACAGAACAATTTCAAATTTTAATTAAATTATTTGTCCTTAAAATCATGGTACAGTTAGAAAATCAAGTTGGTCTCACCCGCTCTCCACTCTGAGTTCTTTATCAATTAAGATTTCAGCGGTGACTCCCCCTGCTCTCGGTTGTCAGGTGCACGTCTCCTGAATAATGGGCTCGGAGGTAAGCACTTTTCAGACTGGTTGAGTCCACCTGCGCAGGTTTTCCTGGATCAACACGAAAGCAGAGAATAAGTCACTCGAGAAATCCCATCCTGTTCGACTCCATGATTGTTGTGGAAAAATAAGTTGAGCCCTGAAACCAAACTGATTTTTTGAGGATTTATTGAGAGTAATAACCTTTGCAAAGGGGCCAATACAGCACGAACA